>JAOUQX010000043.1:11383022-11395211 GCA_028566295.1 Liobagrus marginatus | reverse complement strand
ATGTGTATACGACAATGTATGTAATACAACAGTTATGGGAAAAGATACTAGTGATAGTATATACTGTACTAAAATACCATATACAATATACTATGCTATGCTATGCACTCTTTGCAGCCACACTGTGCGCAAACGCAGCTCAGCATGCACAAACATTAAACCTTAAGAAAGATTGGCTAAAACATCCCTGGCACCCAAGAAAAGGAGTGTGAGGCTATCATAGTTACATACTTAACCAAACCGGATAGTTAAGGTGGGGAAGCTGGTCTCTTTTTACAGTTTTTACTGTCCAGCTTCTCTAAGTCTGTGCTCATGATAGCCTCAGATTCTTGATTGTTTTGCATCATCATTATTCTAGTGAACCCTTTGTTTGAATTTTAAATTGTAATGATCATATTAAATAAAGGATAATCCATCCAAAACTTTAGCAATAAAATGTGCAATAAAAGAATACAAAGGAACATCTGATTTTTTCCAGTCCGTGTTTCTGGTCTGGTATCTGCTAAGTGACTATTAAAATAAGACAACATGCAAGAATACCACCTGCCTTCTTTGTGCCCCACTGTCGTGCTCCTTTACTGACCTTTAGGCATTGAGGTCTAGAACAGCACAGGGTTCTTTATTCATTGCAGCTGCTCCTGAGCAGATGGTGTTTGTGATTTTGTTGCTGCATGAGCCACTCACTAAAGAACAAACTGATTTACTATTAAAGCTTGACATGACCCATATATCCACAATGTGATTTCAATAAAGGCCGACTCATTAATAAGATGATGACATGAGTTGTGGTTTAGTGGCGTCACCAAAAACAGATTTACGTCACAGTTTGTTCTGCTACCCGCGTGCTTGGACATATTGGAGATACTGGAATGTAAACAACAGCATGGATTAAATGGGTAATGTACTACAGAAAACAATGATCTACTAATCCATGATTTACAAACCACGGGAAAACGCGTGGAAGCTGCTAAAGTATACAGAGAAGGACTTGGTAAACAATACAGGGTGCAATATTTTGTAAAACTAAAGCTAATAGAGGGCACAGATCCGTACCGAGTGACACTATACAATAGGTATAGACAGAGATGATGGCGAGAGAATTCATGACGTATGAAATCCGGGGAAAGGGATTCAAATTTAAAATGACTCATTTCAGTGATTCTGAGTTTGACTTTATGATGCAATTTTAGCTTTACAACTTTATAGACTCTTTTTATTCACACACAGCTACAGTACACACTACTTGAAATGTAATTTTCAAAAAGACATGATAGAGGCTGTTTAAGAAACCCAATCAGCTTTAAACTTGAACATCATAATCTATTATACAAATATAATAATAAATCGCTACGGAGAAGGTCATGTTTGTGGCATGTCCTGGCTTCACAAACCTTGGTTTCTTTTCCTGAACAGTTATTTAATCTCTTCCTAGACTTTATGGGCCAATCTCATTTATGGAATAAAACATTCATGTTCTTATATTTATATATTTAATGATTAATGATTTTGTCACCTGTGGCCGTACAATGTTATATTAAACATCTGGCAAATAGCATTCTTCTTCTTATTATTATTATTAATGAACCTGCTCAATCATCAGGCACTGAGGTCCAAAGTTATTTAACTAAGAGTAAAGAAAGCTAATGACCAAGCATTAATTAGAGAGTGAATTTTAAATGTCCACACATGCTGGTGCAGTGTATTGCGTTGCTGCCTCACAGCTCCGGAATCCTGGGTTTCATCCTAAGCTCGAGTTACCATTTGGTTTCATGTTCTCTTTTTTTTACCACCTAACTACAGTATATGCCAGTAGATGGACTGGTGACACTGATTTCAGTCTTATGTTTTTAAAAGCTTTTGGTTATACACTCTCTGGTGTAACCTTTCTGAGGATTCCATTATTAAGTCTGGTTCCTCTCGATGTTTTTAACTTGAACCTGCTACAAGAATAATTGGCATAATAATGCATTAATGTACTGTATTCAACAGGTTCTAAGTAGGTTAAGCTGTTGCAAGAATTAATAATATTATAAAAAAAAAAACTCATCCATTCATTGTCTAGCGCTTATACTATTCATGGTCGTGGTTCCACTGGAGTCTATCCCAGCTAACTTAGGGCATGAGGTGGGGTACACCCTGTACAATCAGCAGTTAATCACAGGGCTAACACTTAGAGACAGACAACCATTCACACACACATTCACTGTTATGGCCAATTTAGAGTAGCCAATTCACCTATACCCAATCATGTGTTTGGAGGCAGGAGGAAACCGGAGTACCCGGGGAAAACCCATGCAAGCACAGGGAGAACATGCAAACTCCACACAGAAGCACCCTGGGTGGGAAACGAACACATGATCACCTTGCTGTGAGGCTGGAGTGCTAACCACTCTGCCACCATGCCACCCTACTTCTAAAAAAAACATACTGTATATAACATAAATGTTCAGAATAGTTGAGTAACGCAAAGCTCCTGAAACCATGATCTATAATACATACAAGCCATGTCAATTTTACTGCCCTTCTGCAGATGTTTAGTTCTTTACTTCTCCGTTCTCTCGGTCGCCAAATGATCAAATGCAGACTCTTAGCAAGAGTGCCTCACTGGACGTGAAAGCTGCTACTGAGATATTTCATAAGGTGAAAGTAAGGCTATATAATATTTCTAGAAGCTTCACAAGCTTTGTATTGGGGGAGTGTGAACATATTTTTTTAATGTAGGGTAGCTATGGATGTGAATGTGTGTGTCATTTGGTGAGTGAAAGGGTAACCTTCAGAATGAAAGAAACGATGCCAACCCATCTGCTTCATTCTCTCCAGTTATCAAAACCCTGACAACTCACTATATCACACACACACACACACACACAAATCTTCGTTTGGTATCTAATAACTGTTTTTACATTTAGCTCAATCTTCTCTTATCTGATCTAATTTAGATCAATCTTATGTCACTGTTGTTTTAAAACTACTGTCAATCTGAAACATGGCTGTATTGCAGTAGTGTCTAATATAAATGTTTTACTTCGCATTAGGGCATCTTAGGCATTGCAATTCCTGTCCACTTTATTACCATTCTTTGTAACACACTAGTTGAATATAGTATTGCCAAGACGTTGCTTGATTTATGCATCTGTGGATAAGCATGGCCCTAATTTTAGTTACTTACATAATTCAATCTTTTTATAGTCTGTCACTATCGCAGTGGTCCTCTCATTCAGACTGCTATAAGACATATTTCACTTCCTTAGTGATGGTCTTTGCAGGCCTTGTCAGATTTAAGGCTGCCCAAATGGCGCTATGAATTATTTATAAAATTCTTCATATAAAGCAGCCTAATCAAGGCTTGAACTTTTTTAGTAAAATGAGTAATAAGGGAAAAGTCGCCTGATATGGCCTCGATAACAGAAACTTTTGTTTTATTTTATTTGGGTAGGGGACAGTGCTTGAAGCCATTTAACAAATTATGATATGTGACCTAATTAGGTTTTATACATATGAACTGGGGTGTACTGATTTCATAAATAGGACATAATTGGGGAAAATGTAATACTTCTGTCACTTTCAATTGTTCTATGTGTTGCTCAAGGCTTTACAGAGGCCTTGTTTTTGTTTCATTTGTTTCTCAGTACCACTACACGTTTTACTGTGCCTATAGGATATCTTTAAATGGGAATAAAGAATTATATTTTTAATTTTATTATCACACTGCGTTTAATAAAATTTGTGTTAAAGATGCTGTTTTTCCCCTGAATACAGATTTACTCAGATGTCAACCTTCTATCCATTGTACTTACCTCCTTCCTCCAGTAACATGCTGATCGCTAACAGCAGCTCTCTACTTCCTGGCTACATATTTGGCTTGGCCAAGTGTGACTGCCAGGACTAATGTGACCCTGGCGCTGTGTTCCTGGAGCTGTATCACACCTCTCACACACCGCAGGTTTTCCATTCGTGACCACAGCTCTGGTTCCTTTGAAGGGCATGTCCATAGCTCAGACAGACACGGACAGAGAGGGAGGTTTAATCTAATCAAATGCAAATGGAACAGGCATTAAAACGGGAACAGAATCACTAAGCAAGCGGGCCAAGGGGTGACTCATGATTCCATGAGAGAGGGTTTGAGATGGTGCTTTGACAGTCACTAAATTACTGACAGCTTGGCTGATAATGGCTCTTTATTATGCAGAGAGATGCTTGTGAGATCTGCTTGAGATTCACTAATAGATCATGAAGTCACTTTTATGAAATGATTCCATATCAACCATGAAACCATGTAACTGAGCAGAAAAAGAACCATGCTTAAAGCTTAAGCTTTTACATAAACGATGAGGATTTTTTCTGGCATTATTTAAATTCCAGGTGGAGTATCTGTTCACACATCACCTTTTGGACTGGGGTGTGTTGCACTTATTTTTAACTGGCTGGCTGGTTTTTGAACGGTCAGTTTCATTGGGAAGTGGAAATATTCCAGACTCTTCACTTGGTGTCGTCTTCTATATCACACTGCCATCCTTCAAGCCAGCAGGAATCCCAAGGCCAAGCTGTTCTACTGAAGAAAACTGGCATGGAGAGACAAACAAAGCCATATTGGTCTGGCCTGGACCATCGGAAATGCATTTCACACAAGTTGGCATGTTTCTTTAGGGCATTTCTGAAATGTCAGTTTCATCAGTTTTTTAAAAAAAAAAGCTATATTTTTGTCTTGTAAAAAACATGAGACCGTTTTTTTGCGCCACACCCATATGTGTGAGACCCTGGTTACAAGTTCAGCTACTTTTTACAAAATACTTTGTGCCGTTATTCTTGTCCTAATGTGTTATAACATTATGCACTTTAGGCTGGTATCTTTTCTTAAATGATGCTATTTTTGTCTTATAGTCCGTACAACTGGCATACAAAAATAACCAATAATACATTAAAGCTTAGTAGGTTATAATAGCTGAGCTAGCGTTTGTTTGTAGCTTAGCTTAGCCTAGCCATGTGCCATTTGAGCTGGTATTTATTAAAATTTTGGAATTTTTGTCTTATAGTCTGATTTACAATGACATACAAAAAAAAACAATAATACATTGAAGCTTAGTTGGTTATGATAGGTTAGCTAGGGGTTGTTTGTAGCTTAGCTTAGCCTAGCACAGACTCCTGCTGCTAGTTTCAAACTTGCAGATTTTATGGCTGTTAGACGCAGACCATTTAATTCACCACAGGAATTCACCACCATTGAACATAAGTGAAAATTTCATCCGATGTCCCGTTTAATAATGATTAGTTCTTTTTAGCCAACACTTGTATCTGCAACACAAGCACGACGCCAGAGTTGAGATACATGTTTATGATGATTACATGCAATTCCATTTAAAGATTGCCTGTCAAATGCTTTTAATCACAGAAGGTTGTTTTTATTACAGTGTGATTATTGTTACTACTGTACACATGATATGACAAAAATGAATATTATCAGACATTGTTAAGAACTAGTGGTGTGCTACAAATGCCTAATTTACGAGTGTACAATCTTATCTATAAGGAAATGATTTTTATTGCAATTAAGCATAAGGCACAGTTCCACCTGTTTCATATGTGTAGTTAGTTTATCTTGGATGTGACAGTATACAGTGGGCTTAACTTCTGCTTGGTTGGAATGAAAGCCTACACACACACACACACACACACACACACACACACACACACACACACACACACATACACACTGGCCCTTTCTGAATAGGATCAGATACCCCTACTGTACTTGTTCAAGAAAGAATTTTAAGCAATTACATGTTTATTAATAATTCTACCTTTAACCTCTTTTCATAGTTATCACATGAAATTCCGGTGTGGACATTATATTTCTAACATTGTTTGCAGACTACACCTATAACCTGTTGCAACCCTTTTTTCTTTTCAGCCTTTTTAAACAGTTCAGTGTGTTTTTTTGACCAGGTTTTATTCATTTGCTTCTGGTTTTTTTATTATTGAGATTCATTGTCTTGCATTTCGATCTGGCTCTGCTTCCTGACCCTGTCAGTTAAACAAAAATGATTAAATATCAATGGTCAAAAACATTTAATGGAAGTAGATTCACCCACAGCTTTGCTTTATCTGCCTGATGGGGTAAAGTGGAGATTTTGCATAGAATCTGGGTTCACATGTGTGCCTCTTATGTATTTGTTCCTCTTGAGAATTTTCACACAGACAATAAGTTCCTCTGTGGGTAAGCTTGTTCTTTTACGCTGCCACTCGAGCACACTTCACTAAACCAATGCATGCTAATAGAGGACGCTGAAGAATAAAGCACCAAATGTGTTGTTTAGCAAATCAGCATCTTAGCATGTTGAAACAGGTTTTGCATATCAAAAGCTTTGGGAGGCACAATGTGTTTAAGACTTCTTGGGATTTAGCACGGCTTGTCGTTATACTGTTATTAGCAACCTGTGAACATTTCACCTTGTTCTGCCATCTTTCTCTAATTACTCTATTGCCTAATCTCATCGAGTTTGATGGAAACACATGATAAAGTATTAAACACTGGTTATAATAATATTATTTGTTGAGACATTCTTTAAGAGTCTCCTGGCTTCTGGTTGAGATGAATCCAGAGTTGTTCCTAGTAACAAGGAGCAAGAGGTAGGACTAAAACCAGAATGACACACACACATTAGCTGTGAAAGCAGGTTTGTGAGACTCACCACCAATATCTAAAGCCTGACTGGCATTAGCATTAGGGTCAGCCTACACTCCTCACTATTGCCTCTTACATTTACAGCATTTGGCAGACACTCTTATTGACTTGCAACTGAAGGTTAAGGGCCTTGCTCAGGGGCCCAGCAGTGGTTCCGGTGGTGCTGAGAATTGAACCCCGGTCTTCGGATCAGCAGTCCAACCCCTTAACCACTGGGCTACCACTTCCTCACCATCTTTGCTATCTCTTAATAACCAATCACTGAATACAGTTTCAATTTTTTTTGACCAATCACTGCACACCTCTTTCGTCTTTCTAACACCTCTTTTTTTTTTAAACACTCTGGGCAATAACAAATAATTTTATTCAAAACCAGTTCCTTCATGGCTTGCTACCACTGCTTCTTTCTGGATTTGTTCTTGATCAATTATATTGTTATGTTAAAGCATAATTAAATAGTTTGACGTGATTTGACCAAAGTCTTCTTTTTTCTCTAAAAAAATTAATTATAGGGAAGTCAGACTGTATATAAATGACCATGATACAGTGACCCTAAATGATCATGACCTTAAACCTAAACCTAACCCACCCTAACCCTAAACCTAACCCTATCCCTAGCCATAACCTTAACCATTGGTATATATATATATATATATAATAATATATAATATCAACATATTGTTCAGGGAAATGGTTTGTAAATATGAACACCTTTAATAGGAAGTCAGAGGATGGTCAGATTGGTTTGGGCTGAGAGGAAAACACTCTTTCATCTTTTTTTGTTCTGTGTAGTAGAGTAATTGTAATCAATGTTAAATGTTAAACACACAAACATGAAAAGTGATCAGTTTAATCAGGATAATTATTACTTACAGATGCTACACATGGGGTGATGGTGGCTCAGTGGGTAAGGCTCTGAGTCAGTGATCAGAGGATCGGGGGTTTGAGCCCCACTCCCGACATGCTGCCATCATTGGGTCCTTGAGCAAGACCCTTAACCTCACTTGCTCCAGGGGTGCCGTTTGTTCTGGCTGACCCTGCACTCTGACCCCAGTGTTCAAATTTGTATGCTGGGATATGTGGAATCAAAGAATTGTACTGTATGATGTGCATGTGACCAATAAACTCAACTTTACTTATGTTAATCACTACAAATCCAATAATAGCTTACAGATGATTATGGTGTGAGGAGTGATGAATTTTGCAAAACAGTGTGTGACAACTGTTACAACTGACCCCACTCTCCCTACATTAATTACATGCATAGTGTATACATTTAGGGATTTTTGTTTGCAGTTGTGTCAGTTTTAAATGACTTAATATATAGTTAGGTAAATATATTAAATATACTTAGGTATATATAGGTAAATATAGTTTCAACTGTATATCCTTTCATCATTAATGTAGGTTATTGCTGATTGTAATATCAGATTTTTTTTGTGGATTTCTTGCAGTAGAGAGATTCTGCAGTGAATGATTGAGCCTCTCTACTTTTTGGCACGTGAGCTGCTCTGTTTTTCTGCCACTCTCCAGGGAGCCCCCACTGGACCTGTCAGTGAGGAAGATTTGGGCTCAGCTTACCCATGCTGCACTGTTCTAGTCACACTTCAGCACTGTTCCTTTTCATACACATGGTCATGTGACCTGGGACCATCAGCTCAGCAGGCTGAACTTCAGGCATTAAGATCGAGTCTCATCTAAACGTATTACAACAGTAAAGCCAGTTCGTTTGTTTTTTGCTGTATATTTGAGACATTTTAGTTCGAGATCAAAAGATAAATAGAGATAAGAATTGAGATAGATAATAGGTAAAACCTTTCAGAAAATGTATCAACACATGTTCATATTTGGTTGCATAGCCTTTGCTTGTAATAATGGCCTGTGGCTTGTTTTGGTAAATCTTCCCTTTAGTTTTATCTGCAGAAAGATGATATTAATGTCTGGTGATTGAATTGGCTAGTCTGAATTTTTTTCCCAATTTCCCCTGTTGAAGCCTTGTTTTTTTGTTGCCAATGTGTTTTTCACTATCTTGCTGAATGATGAACGTCCTCCCATCTAGATCACAGGAACTTCTCTGTAAATGTGCCAGACCGAATGTTTCTGTAGATTTCTACCCTCAGGAATTGCATGATTAATAAACATTAGCGAGCCTCTTCCAGACGCTTAACTGAAATGAACTCGTATGTTTTCAAAAATCCTTTCTTCCTCCACAGTTTTGTCCTTTGATAGACATTTATCTTACTTACAGGATTTTGTCTCATCTTGGGTTCTTCTTTGCAAATGCCAGTCCTCCTTCTGATTCTTACCGCTAATGAGTGGTTTGGATCGTGTGATATGCCGGCTCGAAATCTTTCTTGAATGTTGGACTATACCCCCATACAGGTGATGTTCCGGGGGTTTTTTCAATCTTGTCACAATGAATTTTTCATCAGCCGCTGTAGTTTCCCTTGGCTGATTTTTTCAGTGTTTGGTTGTTAGTACATCAGTGTTTCCTTTCTTTTTCAGGATATTGTAATGGCTATGCCCAATGCTTGTGCAAACAATCCAATACATTGTTTTTCTACTTTTAGTTTTAAAATGGCAGCTCTTTTTTTTTTATTTTTTTTATAACAATACGATCTTATGCATGCAGTAAAACTCCAAGGTTAAAATGCATAAGAACACCTAGGTAACAAGAGACACTAATCAGTCGCAATAAGTTCCTAACTAAACCGCTTGCATGGGTGTGTTCAAGAAAATGGATCTATAAATGTTTTCTAAGATGTGAATATCGAAAACATTTAAATTCTAATCTATTGTCCAATATGAATTTTTGATCACAAATGAAATCCACATCCATTTATAGCTAAAAGGGAAAAAAATTAATTAAACATGCCAATACGTCCAGAAGGGACTGTATGTGCTTTATATAATGGTTTTAAAATTGAATTTGGAATGTGATGGCTGATTTTTTCCCCTCTTCTGCTCCACGTTGGCCTTGATTTTATCTAGTGGACATGACAATGCGCATTTATTTAGTAATAATAGCTGTCTGTTTTATTAGGTTTGTTCTGTTGGCCAGGTCTCTGGCATAGCGAATCAACCGAATGTAATGATTTACAAACTTCCTTTTGAAAATACAGTACACTGAAATAACATTAGTACACACTGATGGATTTGTGCTGACACTGTAAGGCTGCTTTGCTCTTTATCTATAAAATTGATCCTTTCATTATGTTCTACAATGGTTATGGTGATATCAGATATTTGGACAAGGTGCATTAATAATTGTAGAATCATTTCCTTCTCCCTATTGCTTTAGAGAATTGTCAACTTTTCAGAACACACCTCCGTCAAAAGCGATCTAGACCGCAATATCTGCAGTATGCACAGCACCTCATTTATTTGAACTTGTATTATATAAGCGATATACAGGCTATATAACCCCAACCCATATAACTCAGAGCTGACTGCTTTGCAGGACTGAAGCTGATCATACACTTTCTCAGTGTTGCTAAAATGTGACAAACAGCTATTTGTTTGACACGACAAAAATGATGTTGGAACGCCGGGGGTCTCTGTCCTCTCAGCATTTTTGAACTCTTGAATGATTGAATGGCCGTGTAGATCTCTTTCTGTCCCCATTGGTTGGATGCTGGCAAGCTGTCATTTATTCTCTGAGCAGATATATGGTAATTTCTTAACAGCTGCCAGAATGTGAAACGATCAGGGCAACACTGTAAATATAAAAATGTGCCAGGCATAAGAAATGTAATAATAAAAACATAGATTACATTACAATCATATTAATGCAATTGCAGCCCACACTCCGCTGATTATTACTTACATCCGTTCTGATGTTTTTGTCCCAATGAGGGGACAACCGTACAGTTTGCTACACATTTTGCCTCAACATCTGTGCTGCCTGGAGTAAAAGTGAAGCATGCCGGTGACGTTTCATGCTGGGTTATTTATTCCCAGTCTCAGTTCACTATGCACTAACTGTGCAGGAACACTTGGCAGAGATACAATACATACATGCCAGTGGACGTTTTTGAACCTGCCCGTTTAGGGTTCATTAGCTATTAATGATCATCTATGCATTATTGTGAGCATGACTGTTAGCATTTTGTCTTTGTGTACAGCCTTTTGCACATCCTGTATGCAATTTGACTATCCTGTATGTCATCTTGCATACACTTGGGTACATCCATGCCACTTAACCCAGAGCATTTCCATTGCACAAATCAATAAAAGCCATTGTAGTCTCCTGAAGCAGGATGCTAGAATAGATGGCTGTACCTTCACTAAATGATCACTCAGAGCTTCTTTTTTGCCCTTTCCTTAATGTTTGTCCGTGACTCACACTATCTTTCACACACACACATCTCCGAGCACAATTCTATGCTGCTGCTCTGCTAAAGGAATGCTGCAGAGAAGCCATGATTATTCAGATCTAACATTTGTCCAGGCTCTCGTATGCCGACACTGGCCAATCGATAAAGTGTCTCAGAAGGTCTTTGAATGCAGAGAAATATCCGTGTCCTCCATGCCATGGTTAGCTACACCCCCCTCTATAAAGAGAATGCACTCTGTAATTCATCTGCAGCTCTGCAGATGCGCTCATGATTTATGGTTGCTCTTAGTGCAAGTTCCATTTTCTAAATTGTAGCACGCTCTTGCAAACTTATGAGATAACAAACAATGAAATGATTGCAGACACTTGATAAGGAGCACTAGATTATATGAAATGAACATTGACTGGGCCTTTCCTATTATTCTTGAATCAAGCGCTGATGTCCTCTGTGTATATTTGAGGACATTAAGTGCACTGATCCATGGTTATGCTGCAAGACAAGCATTCACTTAGTGAACCATATCCTTGCTAGTTCATAAGGACTGAGTGGCTCTGGAAATAAAGGATTCTGTGGATATTCCCTCCTTACTGGTACAATTCAGTGTAATGAAGTTATTTTATTGGGTTGGGTGCACGTTGCACGGTAAGTATCCTTAATTCATATCCTGCTGAGGATTAATTAAATTACTATCAGTTTTGCCCACAGCCTAAGGTAAGAGTTGGAAGGTTGCTGTAGTATTCGTTATTACAAATAGCATTTTGATACCTCAGTTGTCTCTTTTTCCTATATGCCAATTGATCCTAATGTAAATAACACATGGATGTTCTGTAGTAACTTCACAGGTGTCATGTACATCATGTACTCATGTACTGGCAATTATGGGCAATGTCTCTCACTCCCTTTATAAAGCACTGGAAGAGCTTAAAAGCTGCTTTAGCTACAGCCCCATTCAACCCTCGGGAGGGTGAGAGGGAGATTGTGAGCGGGGGTGGTTGGTTGCAGATAAATACTATAAATACTATTGACAGTGTACAGTAATTACAGATTACAAATGTGCATCTATATGCAATATGCAACATGTATATGACAATAATACCGTATATGCCGGTGTATAAGTCGACTTTCTACACCCAAATATTAATATCAAAATGGGGGGGGGTCGACTTATAC
>JAOUQX010000043.1:11351602-11368916 GCA_028566295.1 Liobagrus marginatus | reverse complement strand
TAGGAGGAGATACTCTTAGAAAAAGAGTCTAAGAAGAAGAATAATAATAAGTTTAGAAAGCATTTCAATAGTTTGGCTTTCTCAAGCCAAACTAATTAGTGCTCTAGGACTAACACAAACAGTCAGTATTGCAGAAGAGCGCAAGCTTATTTCCACTGAGAAAAAGAATACTGATTAGACTCCCAGGTAGGTAGAGCAACACAAAAGTATTTGCGCTGTCATCAGGATAGCTTACGTTTAAACCCTGGAAATTCTTCAGCCATCTGTGATGGGGAATCTAAGCATCATTGGTTAGCACTGCACTCTTTTCATCTCATTTCCCTGTTGATTAGCACAACCCAAGCCAGTTAGGAAGTTGTGTCTGTGTGTTAGGTTATGTATGGTTTATTAGTGCTTTCATATGAGTGTGTTTGGCTCCCCTGTGACATAGATCATGATCAAGGAGTCCGGTTAGGGTTAGGGTGTACAGGATGTGTCCATCATCATGTCAGGTTAAACGTTGCTGAGTGATACAGGGAAGCTAACTAGTGAGCGGTAAACAGGCAAAATACACTATATGGCTAAACATGATCACATTTATGTAACATTCTTCACTTTTTTATTTTGTAATATTAAATCGTACCAAATTTTACACTTCAGTAGGAGACTATATAATGAATTTCTACTATTACAACATATTAATTGTATGTATTGCCTATTTCCATTTATTCTAATAAATTCCATTAGACATTTCATATGTTTTGCGTGCCTACATTGCTAGTGGAAAACCATACCATTTGTAATAATCCTAATTCTATTATTATAATATATATTCTTATTATATACATTATTTACTCCTTCTGTTCTCCTTTTACTGTATTAGTCATGTTTGGTAGTCATGATAAATAATTATGTTAAATACTGAGATGTTCAGGTTTGGTATTACCAGTGACTCTGTAACTGAGTCTAACACCAATAATCTAGAATGTAAAGCACATTTCATTTGATTCTTGTCCATGTGTTTCAGATGTTGGTAACTTATGAATGCGAATGAATTATTTAAATGGTAACCTAAATCACATCCAGGCAGCGGAGTGGTTAACACACCTGCGTCACAGCAAGAAGGTCATGGGATCAAGTCCTGCCTTGGGTGTTTCTGCGTGGAGTTTGCATGTGCTTCCGCTGTTTTTTTCCGAATACTCCGGTTTCCTCCCGCCTCCAAACACATGCGATTGAGCATAAGTGAATTAGCTAGTCTAAATTGTCCATAGGAGTGAATGGTCTGTCTGTAAGTGTTAGCCCTTCGATTGTCCAGGGTGTACCCCGCCTCACCCTAAGTTAACTGGGATAGGCTCAGGTTCCTGAACAGGATAAAGTGGTAGAAAATGGCTGACTGACATTTCTTTAACGGGGACGATGTTTATAAAAGTATGCTTGAATATTTATCCGATAAGTCATACTTGCTGTATGCCATTTCCCGTCGAGTTGTCATTTTTAATTTCATTCCATTGAAAAACACGACCTTGCGTGCTGATGTGAATGCTCAGTGAGCTAAGGCAAAATATTTCCTTTTTGTTGCAATTGCGTCTCCAATTGTGCTTCCCTATCGACAGAGATTTTATGGTAGATAACAACATATTTATGGTCTCATAAACAAACTTAAATAGACAAAGGAATAACTTTAGTTTGTATTTAATCTTTAGTTCATATTTAATACATGGTAAAGGAGAGATTACTAAAATGTACAAAATACTACACTCATACATTACATCAACAGATTGCAATTCTTTACTTCCCGATTAGATTATTGGAATTGAAGATCTGAATGATTTCTGACATTTGATTTTCAGATCGTATTTATCACACACACATACATACATGCAGTGAAATGTTTTTATTCCGCATATCCCAGCATACTATTGAACACTGGGGTCAGAGCGCAGGGTCAGCCAGAACAAATGGTGCCCCTGGAGCAAGTGAGCTTAAGGGCCTTGCTCAAAGATGGTAGCTTGCCTGGGGCTTGAACCCCCACCCCTCTGATCACTGACTTATACCATTGAGCCACCACCAACCTGTACTGTACTGTTCAGATTACTGTAACTCTGTATTATTGCATATCATAGACTCAAATGTCCAAGTTACACGTAGTTTAAAATGCAGCAGCTAGATTCTTGACAGTATGTGTAAAATACCATCATGTTATTTCCCTCCGAAAATCGTTACATTGGCTGTAGATTCACTTCAGAATCGAGTTTAAACTCTTGCTAATGGTCTACAAATCTTTAAATAATATCGCACCTACATACTTCATGAATAAACTCCAACGAATCTACTCCATCCCTACGCTCCTACAAGATGTCTAGGATAAACTTCCCCTTTCAAATCCCAATTATTCGCCTAAAGACCAGATGACACCGAGCGTTTGCGGTAGCCAGACCCAGTCTATGGAACAATCTTCCTACTTATATTAGAATGGCCTCCACGCTGTCTAAGTTTAACTCCGGTCTTAAAACATATTATTAAGGGATGCTCCGATCTACCTTCTTATGCTTCCGATACGGATTCCGATAACGGTGGCTCAGTTTTAGCCTTTACAGAGTACTGACCAGACACTTTTTATAAAAGGGGCGGGGCTGAGTTGTCAAAAACTGTAGGCCTCACTGTGTGGAAAAGAACAAAAGGCATTCCTTTGTGCAAGGCATTAGACATTAACTTAAACATAACTTTTCCCTAACTTTGTAAAACAAAATAAGAATAATGTATTGAATTAAAAATGTTATATATGTGTGCCAGTGCAGCAACTGTAAATAAGCATACCGTTACTGGATTTGTAACAATAAACACAAACAAAATCTCTTTATAATGGTTTAGTCTGCGCAAATAAACATTTCAAATACAATGTTCAATAAACAAGCTGAACAAACAAACAAAAAACACCACTAGCTTCGTAGCTATTCAAAACAAGTAATACAATTTATAAAAAGGCAAACAGAAATAAGCATTATCAGAGCGAACAGAAATTTAAAATTCACATGGATGATAAAAACGGAACTGAAAGAGAAAAACAAAGAAAAACCGTAGCTTCACTAGCATTCGTCGACACACTACTGACTTGCTCAACAGATTTCTCAAGCTTTTCAAGTTTGGCTTAAGCATCTCGGGTAGGTTTTTATATTTATATTTATATTATATTAGGAAAGCAAGTATTTTTGCTCTCTCTGCTGTCAGTCTATTTCGCTTCTCATCCAGGATGGAGGAGACGGTGCTGAACAGCCTTTCGCTTTCATCACTTTCAAGGTATTTCATCGCAGCAGCAGCAGCAAAGCCAGGAAACCACTTGTGGTTCTCTCCCTAGTATTTGTATGGGTAGTGTGTGGTAAGGATTGTTTCCTCTGTACCAAATCTGTGCATTTGGACAGCAGTGCTGGATCTTCCTTGTGCTCCTGAGAATTTTGTCGAATTCTTCCATGAAGCTGCTACACTTGCCGTTTCTTAACGGTGGTTCTGCTGTCACTGCTGCTGCTTCCACCCGGGGGACCTTTTCTGGTGGCTCTGTTGTGGTCCTCAATTCTTCCTCCAGTGCCTTGGCCAAAATGTTTTTTTAAATATATATATATATACAGTATGTATATATGATAAAACATTCAGTTCAATTATAGACTTGTTAAACTAATACAGTGGAACCTCTCATGACGAGCATAATTCGTTCCAGAATCTTGCTCGTTATGTGAAACACTCGTTACCGAAACAAATTTTCCCGTATAAATCAATGTAAAACACGATAATGCGTTCCATGCGAAAAAAATATAATTTCTTTTTTTTTTTTTAATGTTTATTCAAATAAAATTACACAATTATAAATTGTTAAGGATCGTAACAACCTGGAATGTGATTTCGATTTGGAAAAAAACAATACAAAAAATCTAAACTAACTTATTATTTATTCTTCCCCTTCCCCTTTCTGCGTCACTTGTTATGTGAAATGTCACTCGTTAAGGGGGCAATTTTTTCACAAATGTTTTGCCTCGTTATCCAAATTACTCGTTATGAGAGGTGCTCGTTATGAGGTTCCACTGTACATCGTAGAAATGGAAAAAAGATCATGTCATGGTTGCACATTTATCCTTACTTCAAGTTTTAAATATAAAATAGTGGTGCATGTAAGATAATGTGCACTTTATTTATCGTTTCAAAGTTTTCACTGTTTCACACAGTGTGTCTCTGTGGGAGAGACAGAAACACTGGTGCAGCTCAATAAATTATTGATAATATTTTTGTCTGTTGCTTCAGAACGTGAACCACATACACATGTGGTGTCTGGATATTTATTCATTCATTCCTGTTCAGGGTCGCGGGGGCGCTGGAGTTTATCTCAGCTAACTCTGGACAATCGGCAGTTAATCGCAAGGCTAAAACTTGGAGACATACAATCATTCACACTCACATTCACTCCTATGGACAATTTAGAGTAGCCAATTCTTTATGCCCATACGCATGTTTTTGGAGGCGGGAGTAAATCGGAGTGCCCAGGGAAAACCCACGCAAGCACGGGGAGAACATGCAAACTCCATTCAGAAACACCCGGGGCAGGAATCACAATGCTAACCAATCTGCCACCGTGCTGCCAGAATATTTATTTAATATTATATTTTTATTATATATATACACTATATATATAAATTGTAAATAGAATAAATATATTTTGTAATTAATAATGGTTTGTAGCCTTACCTGTCTTTGTATCTCGGGCCCAGCAGTGTGGAAAGTCCATACAGAGGTTTGTCAGTGGTTTTCATGGTTTGAATTCCTGAGTCAGTATCGGATTTTATGGAGAGGACATGTTTGAGAACAGTGACAATTGGGATAATTAGCAGCAGATGCTGTGGCTTAGCTCACCTTCCTAGTAAACTCCTCGAAAGGCTCAAATATGTAAACAAGGACCACTGTTTTGCTGTGAGCGTTGGAGGCAGGTCATAACTCGCTTCTGTTCCAGCAGATATTCTATCATAAATTATGTGCTATTCCAACTCGCTTTGAGGTCTTGCTGAAGGCGTTTTGGTTCCATGTTCATCTCCAACTGGATATCTTTCAGTTGGGAATATGCAAATGTTTAAAGTGACCAATAATCTGTCTCCCACTTGCAACTGCATCACTCACACTGCGTTGTGAAAAAGTCCCTCGTTGACCACAAGCTGCATGATATGTGCATTGCAACCAGAACTGCACACCATTATGTTGTCTAGAGCTTTTCTCATATTAATGTGGTTGTCCTGCAGAATAATGTGGACTTTGCTAAATGGAATTTGCCACTTGTCGTGCATCTCCTATAGGGCTGCTGCAATCGTGTTGCTGGTGTGTGACCCACAGATTTTTGCATTTAACACGGCACTGTCCAACCATAATCCCCGTCCAACCAGTGTCCAGTCAAACTTAAAGGCGACACGGGAGACACGTCAGAGCTCCAGATGTCTGACATGAAACTCTGTATGTTTGGACACTATCCTGTACGGTTCTGGTAGAGCCGTCTTGGATAAATACTTTCGTTTTACTGTGTCGTACCATGGTTCCAGGTGGTTCTGTAGAAGTCTGAAGCCTTTGTCCCCCCATGACTGATAGTGTTTGTCCATCCGAAACGAGGAAATACAGTAACCTTTCAGTGATGTGTGTTGCTTTCACATTATCAGGTGAAAAATTTCTCGTCTTCACTTCACGTCTCTGACAAAGTTAGCAGCTTACTGCCTCGTTTTTTTTTTTAACTCAATGAACTCAGTGTGCTCTTTAGCATGAAACCTCCGTAGATGCTTGATTAAGTTGGTTGTGTTAGAATTTGAAATTTTGTCACCACCCCTTGTTGCATTAACTATTACAAACAGCTGTTGAACTTGTTGGCACAGCAGTTGGTGAAATACCTCCAGATAGCGCTTGCTAGCGCATGACATACTGTATGACATCACAACCTGCGCACAGCATGAAGTTACCATGAGATTTTAGATTGGGCCTATTGTCTCCGATACCAGATCCAGAACTTAATGCTACAGTATATCGAACCCGATACCTGATCCAAATATCAGATCAGAGCAACCCTAATAACTATTTCTCTCTTTATTTGGCTCTACGCTGCCAGTAAGTCTTTATTCATATGTCATCTTACCATCCCCCTGGTGTTTCTAACAATATTTATTCTTCTCTGCTTATTCCCTTTTATATACTTGGGAAGTGAGGGAAGTGGTAGTTCAGTGATTAAGGTGTTGGACTGCTGATAGGAAGATTGCGGGCTCGATTCCCAGCACCATCATTCTGCCAGTGCTGGGCCCCTGAGTAAGGCCCTTAACCCTCAACTGCTCAGTTGAATAAATAAGCTAAATGTAAGTCGCTCTGGATAAGGGCATCTGCTACATGATGGAAATGGAAAAGTACAGTAGATGTAAAAAATGAGTTAGCCTACCTAGAGCATCGGAAACAAGAACAATAAAATTATAACCATATAATAGACACTGTAATAACACAATAGACCAACACTGTGGTGACATGAATCATATTGTCAATGGTGTCAATGACTTAAAAGGAAACATACTACCAATGCTGTTGGGAAAAAATCTCTATAGACTGTAATCTCTCCTAGAAACTCAAATCATTCTAATGTGGTGAAGGCAGTTAGATTAATTAAATTCAGTCATGCGTCGCACACTTGGCTCCCATGTTTCTGTCATTGGTACAAGCCAAAGTATGAGGTTTGCGGAAATGGAAAATCCTACAGTGATAGTAAGTGTGTAAATCTCGGAGGTGCCAGAATGCTTACTCTGCACAATCATCTAGTGCAATGATGTTCTGCTATTGCTGCAGATACTCAGACCTCTAATCTATTTCTCTTTGTTCATTATAGGAGACAGAAAAAGAAGAACAGAGAGAGAGAGTGAGTGAGAGAGTGAGAGAAGGGGAATAACACCTACAAAAAGCTGTCAGTCTCCCCACCTTCTCTGCAACCTGCTCTAATCCACTGCCATCAGCAGATTTCGGCTGCCAATCACTTTCGACTCCCGAGAGGCAACAGAGTACAACCTTCTAACTGCCCAAACACTCGCACACAAGCACACCTGCTCTCAACCTTATACTCCCGACTGATCTGTCCTTCAAGCCTCCACTTGTTTTTTTCCCCTATATAATTTCTCTTCCATTCTGCCCTCCCAGTGGAAATTGAATTAGGAGGTCCTGAAAGAATATACAACAGAGAACTGTTTCACTTAAACTGGTTACGTGTTCATTCTTTATAGAAGTCCGGGTTTTTTATTATTATTTTTTTTTTATTTCCAGATATTGATGAGTGTTCGCACTCTTGCACTCTTGCCTAATGAAAAATGAATCAGCGAGCGTGGCAGAAAGAAAGCCGCAGGCAGAGATACAGTATATTACACATGCAATTATTTTAACTGCATGTATATATTACCGACATTTATTTTAACTGCTTCTGAATAGTCCAATGTCAGGACTTGTTTATGTATACAGTTTATCATTTATATTGTAATGTATTGTTGCTGTTAATTTAGTTTACACTTCCTATGTGCATGGGTAACCTTGAGATGAAGTTCTATCAAGTGCTTTATGCAGCACTTATTTTTACCTCCCTGTCCTGTCTGTTCCTCTAGGCCATAATTCAAAGGTATAATGATCCACTTCCTTGGTTTTAAAGAATTAAGCATTTTATGACAGCGTGCTAAGAACAGAGGACGCGGAGATAGATGGACTCCACTGCAGTGCCTTTTGGGTGAAATTGATGACTAGAATGTCACTGTTCTGAGTCGATGCTTGTACTTTATCTTTGGCTTTAAAGGATTAATGTATGCCCCTAGCATACACATACGTATCCCATTAGTTCTCGTTCTTTGTTAAACTCATTTGATTAGTATAATCCTTTTAGCTCATTTATAATCAACTTAACATAAATCTTGTTATCAACAAAGATAAAGGTTTTAAATCCTCACATCTGTCAGAGTTCTATACGTTAGATTAATTTTTAAGACAGTACAGATATTAAAGAAACATGTGATTGACTTATGGCAAATAGTTACATTTAGCTATTTAATTATTAATTTGAACACACGAGAGAACATCAACACTGCTGGTTTGTGTAAGCAGGAATTTCACACATATTCTTCATCACCATAACCATGTGTCGTTCCCAGCATTAACAGGAAAAATACTACTTATGGTTCGCAATACTATGGTATATTATATATTGTGTATATGTATAATGCATGTTTCTTAACTTTCTTGCATCCAGATAGAGACTGACTCTAAGATTGACTTATGAAAATATACACTTGATTAAATGACAATCTGTTATACGACTTGTTTGTTATTGCTTAGGTTCCCGACCACAGAACACATGAACGAGATCATTTTATTGGTTGTGTTCACTAACATGGATTTGATTTACAGGATGTCAAACGTAAGCCATCTTACATAACAGCTCTCCTCACTGCTCCATGATACACTAATTATCAATGTGAAAATGCTGATTTACAAAATAAAATGTGACACCAGTTACATCTCCCATCATCAATGCTTAAAGTGATCAACTTTTGCTCTTTTACTTTCTTCGAACTTCCAATGCACTGTTTTACATCAGGTGCATAAGTAATTACACTTTCTAATCACATCAGTCTATAATAAGTATATTATAACAGCAAAGTCGCCTAGACCTAAATGAACACATACATGTATTAACTCTTAACTCTCATATGCAGCTGGATTCATATAAATCATGTAGGTGCCAGTTAAGCAATGAATGATTTTTCTATAATCATATTCACATCTGTAATTATACAAATGTTGGATTTTAATTTAAAGAATGTTTTTTTTTTTTTTTGCATTGTGCCTGAGTAGATAAGGGCATAGCGCATGGATCAGAAGAATTACCTTGATGAGCTTGCACCTGATTTGAGCCGACACCATGTGACTGTTCCTGAGGTTCCCCACGCGGAACATCAGGCATAGTTTGCCGTCCCGCTGCGAGATTACCGCGTCCTGGCTGAACATGAGCGTCTCGGCGCGCTTTTTCGGCTGCGACATCTTAATGAACATGCAACCGATCAGGAAGGCGTCCACGATGGAGCCGAGCAACGACTGGAACAGAAACAGGATGATGCCCTCGGGGCACTTCTCCGTAATGTAGCGATAGCCATAGCCGATAGTAGCTTCGGTCTCGATGAAGAAGAGGAAGGCGGAGGGGAAGTTGTACACATTGGCCACGCACGGAGTATAATCGGTGTCGTGGCCGCTGCCGAGATCTCCACGTGCGTACGCGATCAGCCACCACATGAAGGCCATCACGAGCCACGCCACCGTGTAGGTGAGCAGAAAGATGAGCAGGTTCCAGCGCCACTTCAGGTCTACGAGTGTGGTAAACAGGTCGGAGAGGTAGCGGCTCGTCTCGCCGCCCAGGTTGCCGTGCTGCACGTTGCAGCGTCCGTTCTTCTCCACGAAGCGCTGCCTCTTGCGCTTTGCTGGAGCGGGAAAAGACGCAGCTCGGGTTGTGTTCACAACCTCGTATTCTTCTCCAAATTTCCTTCTGATGGCTGACATACTGAGCGACAATGTGCTTGTCCTTGTTTTGGTTAATTAAAGTACCGCTGAAGTTGTCGTAAACAGGCTACTTGCGCACCTGAAGCAATGCTGTTTCATTCCGAGTTTCCGTTTAGACTTTGTATTCAATAATACGTCTGCTTCACATATGCAAGCTACATGTGATCAAGTAAAATGTTGCAAATGTTAAGCTCATCTCGAACTTTATATTCCTGCATATTCGAACTGCATATTCTTCTATGTCAAAGCGCACCTTTCTCACTTTGTTTTTGTTCATTTCACTTTTTCGTTATCTTATCTGTTTTTCTCTCCCCTGACTCGGTTCCAGTCCGGTGCGGTGTGTGTTCTGTGCGCCTCCAATGGGTTGCTGTACTACACTGGTCTCATACACATACTGCGGAGATACAGTGTAACCCGTGGCGCGAGCTCCGTCCTTTTTTAATTCAGCTCCGTGATTGGATGTCAAGAGGAGCGAGGGCGTGGCCTGTGAGTGAACAACGCTTTAAAGTGAAGGCTGTGCAGCTCACTCTATCCCACAACTATCGGTTGCGCTTCATCGACCTACAGCGGCTTGTTTTTCTGGCAGATTAAAAACCTTAATTTAAATAGTAGCGTTCGACCACATTTCCATTTAACAATCTGCTTTAAGTGCTTAAACAAGTGCTGTGTTTAAGATTATGCGTTCTACAAGGCAAGAGTTACAGCAGTAACACCCATTAACCTGCAATAAAGAGGCAACATTAACTATAGGGGAGAGTGGGAAGGAAAGTAAGATTTTTTAGATAGTTTTAGATAGTTGAAGATAACGTTTTGGACAGGGCGGCACGCTAGCAGAGTGGTTAGCACTCTTTCCTCAGAGAACCTCGGTGTGATTCCCGGCCAGGGTTTTTTTTTTCTCCCCCTGCTTGTGCGGTTTTCCCCGGGTACTACGGTTTTCTTCCGCCTCCAAACACATGCGATTGGGCATAGGTGAATTGGCTACTCTAAATTGTCCATAGGAGTGAACGTGTGTGTGAATGGCTGTCTGTCTCTAAGTGTTAGTCCTGCCATTAACTGGTGATTGTCCAGGGCAGGGGTCGGAAACCCGCGGCTCCGGAGCCACACGTGACTCTTTCATCCCTCTGCTGCGGCTCCCTGTAGATTTGGAAAATAGATAATAAATTTTGTAATTAAATTCATTTTATTTTAGTTAGTTCGTTTTTTTTTTAGTTTTTTTTTTTAACGATGTTGAAAAATAACATGAAGAAATGATGTTGAAATAACATGATATTTGTCAGCTCTGTCAACGATTGCGTGCACTATGTGCTGTCATAGTTTCAAATGCATATGTAGTCAGGGCCCTGAGAAACCTGGTTTGTTACTTTCGTCCCTGCTCTCCCCTAGTTCAGGTTGACCAATAGATTTGCTCGATTTAATGGCATTAATCCATTACAGAGAAATATAAATTGAATAAACTTAGTCACTGGGGAGAAAATGTTGCTCGGTAAAATATAACAGGATATAACTCCTTGACAAAAAAAATTGAACTGTAAATAGAACTGATGAAGAAACTGCAATAAATGATATATGCAAAATACGCTTTTTTTCCACAGGTTGATAACGTTTATAGCCTTACATTGAGTATATATGATCTAGCTACAGCACAGCATTTTATTGTGTTCATCCTTAAAGCTTGAAAGTCTTGATTTTCGAGTTACTTGAAAGTTAACATGATGTTCACATATTTCCCCATGCACACAGGAAATACTGGTTTCTACAAACTGTCCAAAGCATCTAACTAGGCAAACTGGTTATACTAGAATGTCCCTGTGGAGTAAATGTGTAAGTGCATGCCCTCTGACAGACTATCCAGTGTAACGCCTCCCACTTTGCACTAGGTCTTGCAGAAAATTTCTCTCTAAAATCTTTCCTGCATTCTGCTTATACAATAAGAAAACCAACAGCAGGAGAGCTTGTCTTTATACAAACCAACAGATAATACAAGTTCATGTGTTGCCATCTACTGCTTAAAGAATGTACTTTACCCAAAAATAGAGTAAAGTGAACATGGACATGGCATGGCAGTTGAATAGGAACATGCCATTTTCTAAAAGAAATATCATTTTAATATAACACCAAATATACTATCCCGAATATGAGTTAAATTATAGGTAACATTAAAAAGGTGTGATATTAATCAGGCAACGCTAAGATGGATGTATCAGTAGTTCAGTGGTTAAAGTGTCGCTCTACTGATTGTCACTTTGTGATATTTTAATAAGTACCTGCTCAGTTGTATAAATTGAAGTCATTCGGGATGAGGACATCTGCAAAATTCAAAAACCTAAATTTGTTTGCTGCATACTATTTACTTCCTACACCATTGTTGTGATTATGTCTATGCTGCTATGTTTACATAGGGCTGGCTATAAGGCAGAACTCTTGAATAATCCAAGCATCTCAGTGGTGGATCCACAAACCACAAGCCAGAATTCATGTCTGTGTTATTTGAGGATGAATATGAACATACAACCAACCTATTGGTAAAATGCTGATTTTTAGTGAAGTGTGGTTATTCGGATTTAGAACAAAGCTCTGCAGTTTACATGTAGGGCATTTGGCAGACACCCGGATCCACAACAAATTACAAATGCGCTTTGAAGTCCACAAAAATGAATACGTTGATACTGGTCCACTATGTTGCAGACTTAGGATACCATTAATTTAGAACTCTTTGGGAAGTAATAGAGAACACAAACTATCTTTTTATTATTCTTATTATTTAAGAAAATGAAACAAGGGAATCAAGTGCTAAACTAAGTATTACAGGGAGTGGTAAGTCTTTATCCATCTTTTGAAAGCAGCCAGTGACTAAGCTGGTCTGACATCAATGGGAAGTTTATTTCCTCACCTAGGTGGCAAAACTTCTCTAAAGATTCTTGAGGTGTATCTACCTTTACTGAGATAAAACTGAGGCAAATGAGGAAGAGTGGGACCAGTTATGCAGTGCTTAATTATCCAAGGAAGTGTGGTGAGGTGTGTGGAGCAATAAGAGCTTAATTGGGCGGGATTAATAAGAGCGACTTTCAAACTGGATGAAACCCAACATAAAAGTATTCAAATGGGCCGAATACTGTATCAGAAATAATAAACCAGATAATCTGTTGCAGATTATTTTCATGTGTTTATGTAGAGCTGGGCTGAAAACAGATAATAAAACCAAAGAAAAATCACAATCCTTTTTATACCCTCTCTGGTTTGATGAGCAACTCATGACATGGTATGAATAATAAAGATGTGACAACAAACAGATAAAATTCCTATAATTTAAGAGTCATTAATGCTAGTTGAAAATAGAAACTAATACAAGCTGTTACAGTGCCAAAATTGAAAGATTTAAATTCATGCACATAAACTATTTTTGTTGGTTATTTTTGAAACATTGTTTAGTGTTGGAACCATTTAACATAGTCAGTTATGTATGTTATGTAACTGTAAAGCACACATTTTAATAATAAATTCTATTTGAATACCCTTGATGTATTGTATTGTGTAATTATTGTATTCTTTTTACATGCTAATAAACCTACTATATATAGCAATGCGCAAGGATAATCTTTTTATACAACAAACAATAATTAATCATTTTAAAAAAGTCTTTGTTTGCTTTATGGCCTTGAGCCTTACCAATGCGGGCATGCTTGAGATTTAATTGAGTGCCCCGTATTTTAAGGTAAGTCTAATGTGTCCTATAAACCTTAAAATGCCATCTAATACCTAGTAACGTATTTAAAAAAAGAGAAAAGAACCAAAATAAACGCACGGTAAGAACTATATTCAAATATACTACAGGAAGTGAGACAGCGCCGTCCCGCACTGTCTCCTCTCCCGATCCGTCCGCTTTACCCATAATCCCCTGCGCCGACACAAGATGGAAGAGGGCAACAGCTGCAGGAGAACAATGTTTTGGCATTAAACGCTAAAAGAACTGTATGTTTGAGGTCCATTCAAACGTTAAAAGTTGGATGTGGACATGCACGGGTGAGTGTTATTAGATCTACACATTTGTTTGGACGGTAGTCGTAAAAAGGTCTTGAAATGTGCACTGCAGCACCCTTAAAAGCCGGAGTGCGATCGAAGAGAGATGCGCTGGTTATTGGCGAGCATCATTGTTTCTGTGTGCAATTCCACCATGAGCCGTTTAACACCGAGCACTAATGCTAGCAATTTACTAGCTTTGCGGTGAATTTATTTCCTTAAATGAAATGGTAAACTGTTATTTCTGTTTTCCCCTGTCAAAAATCCTCCAACTCACCGTTTTGCATTTTAAAGTGTAAAAAAATGATCGCTTCTATTATAGGGACTACGGTTGTTCAACATTACACGTTCTAATTAGCTAGTTATAGCTAAAGCAGTAGCAAAGCCACGGCTACTTGTCTAAACATAAAATGGCTTTAATAAGTAGCAATATATACGAACTTCGTAAATATCAAGATATATGCTCGTATTTAACCTACATGTTTGCTAGTCTAATAGTAGTTTGGGGTATTTAGTCAGGCAGCCGAGTAGGCTCTGTAGCGCGCGGCATGCTAGTAGTGGGTTGACCATCAAGGGAATGTTTTTTGTTCGATAGCTAACGCCGACTTGATAGCGATAAAAGCATGTGTTCGTTTGAACCTGAACTAGCCCAAGTAGTAGAACCGCATAATGTGTGTTGACTTGTTTTACTTTATTTATGTAGATTTAAAGTATAAAACCACATATTAAAAATGAAATTATACTCCCTTGTTGTTCTGGTGCTGAAATGCTAGCGTAGGCTTGCTAGCTACATGGCTAGGCTTTTAGCTAGCTGGTTATCTAGCTTTCTTTGATTTGTTAAGTAGCATACGAGATGTATTGATTTGTCTTTATCAGATAAGCTTTGGTAAATATGTCTAAATACAGTGACCCGTTAGGACTTTTTTTGTCCTGGCACAAATGCGTCCTCTATTATGCCAGATTATCAGACAGCAAAGCCGCCGTGATCCCTGTGCTTTATTCATTATTTATAGAAAGGACATTAGCTTTGATAGCTGGCTAGCTCAGTTAGCTGCTTGCTGTGGTGTGCTAGCTAACCTAACCCGCACCACAATAGATGAGGTGTCGCGAAATAAAATCTCGGTCAACTCGCGCAATTTTTCTTCATGATTTGGAGAAACTACTAATTATTTCACGTATTTCGATGTATTTTAATTAAAGGTCGAAGATAGGCGCATAATCCGTTCATCTTTGAGAGACTTATTAGGCTATTTTTATTAGGTAAGGATCGAATGAGCTCTATATATACCTAAAATATTTGGTGTTGTAAAGAAATGGAGAATAACCTGCAGATTCATACTGCACTGGAACAAACTATCACAAAAAGTAAAATTTTTAATTTCAAATCTCCATCAACAATAGTTAAACCAAGAATGTGAAGCTGTGTAATGAGTAACTCCTAAATCCAGCTCTGTTGGATCTCCCAGGATCACGTCTAGCTTTCCTTTGATTCATGAGAAAGTATTTGGATCAACTTGTTTAAAAGACTAAAATTATATGCACATGGTCGAAAGGCGCATTGTGTCTGAACTAGTTAAGGCGGGTGCCTTACTTTGCATTTACTTTGCATGTAGAGGTAATTTTCCATAATTTTTTAGCAGATTCAATGGGAATGTCCTGTTGTGAAGATGTCAGTTTGTGTATTTGTCCTATAAAATTTGAAGGTATGCAGATCATACATGATTATTTTTTGTCTTTGCAGTGCATCTCATCTTTTGAGTTGAATGACCGTTGCCCTCTTGAGGAACCAACTATGAGTATTATCCAGGACAAGTTAGGCAACGAGTTTATGCGCAACGGCAGCATGGACCCCAACTTTGCCCCCAGCATGATAATGTTCAGCCATTTACCTCCAGTCACCAGCTTCACACGGCTCACCTCACAGCCAATGGTGCCTGATTTGCCACAAGAGATGGTCCTGAAGAAGGAGAGGGATTCTCCGGAGCACGGTGGCAGCTTTCTGCACAGCATGGGCATAAAGCAAGAGAAGCTTAATGAACTTGACTACCACATCCCAATGTATGGTGGCCCAGGGACAGGTGGCGGGAAGAGTTCAGACATGTTGGACATTTCTCTTGGAAGTCACCAGAACATGCTTCTGCATGATGTCAACATAAGTAGTGTAAGCTCAAAGTAGCAAAGGAGTGTGTGTGCATGTGCGCCTTGTCTTCCTAAACTCTTGTAAAATATTCTATTTTGCCTACATGTGTCTATTCTTTCTTTATCATGTTAATTGTATTTTTCTTGTTTTGACAGCAGCTTCCTGGAAGATTAGGGAAAGACCAAAAAGATTCCACACACAGAAAAGGGCGACGGGCAAATGGGGAGGGTACAGAGGGCAAAGGCAGAAGGAAGCGTGGGGATTCCACAAAGGTGCTTTTTTAAAATAAAAATAAAAAAAACGTCTTACTCACCATCCAAAGACCCCTTTGGGTTTCATTAACCGAGAAGAATAATAGAAGGAAAATGTGACAACAAACACTAAGGGTTTAGTTTTCACTTCTCTTTTGCACAGTCAGTGATGCTGGATGGGGAGGGAGCCCCTATTTCTCCCAGCTCCAAGCCGCACATATGCGAACACTGCAATGCTGCCTTCCGCAGCTCCTACCACCTGCGCAGACATGTGCTTATCCACACAGGTTAGAGACTGCCAGCTGAATGTACACAAAGCAGCTACGTATGAACATATGAACTTATGTTTCTAATTGTGCAGGTGAGAGGCCTTTTCGGTGCAGTCAGTGTAATATGAGCTTCATCCAGAAGTACTTGCTGCAGCGGCACGAAAAGATCCATAGTGGTGAGTCCTGCTCTGCCACCTTTAAGATTTTAAGAATTTTTATTTTAAAGGTTACGTTTTAAGATTCATTTTAATTCCTAAAGCTTCATCAGATGTGTTTTACATCTGTTAAAGTAACAACGTTCATTCACCAAATGGTGAGACAAGTCTAGTGTCTATGGGAATATATCGCAGACAATTTTCAAATGGAATTGCAAATTGGATTTGCGTTTTCTACATTTACGTGCATAAATAGTGGCATAATCCAAACTCAAATGCAAATCTTGCATTTGCAACGGTATTTCCTATGGTGTTGCGAGTTATGAGGCCATATTTAAATATCAGTGTTAATTACCATCACTTTCTCTGCGTTGCACAAGTAGGCTGCCAAAATGGAAATGCAATTTCAAAACCTTTTATGTTTTCATTTCCAAAGCCTTGCACAGCAATTTGTCAGTCAGTTAGGGACAGGACTATACCGTGTTTGTACTAGGAAGTGATGTCACTCCCGCTCGACCACATTTTGGCGGTTTTGGTAATTAACACAGCTATTTAAATATGGCAGCCTCATTACTCGCAATGCGTAGGAAATGCAGTTGTAAATTGACTTTGCTTTTCCATTTGAATTTTGTCCGTTGCGGCGCGTCTGTGAAGGAGGAAGCGGAGGTGCAGGGTTTGCAATTTTGTTTGGATTGTCACTATTTATGCTTGTACATGTAGAAAATGCAAATAGAATTTGCAATTCTGTTTTAAAATTGTCTGTGATTTACTTCCATAAGTTTCACATATTCTACTGTTTCTGTGGTACAAACTGAATTGAACACACTACTGCTGTTAATAGAAAATTCAATTCAATTTTATTTATAGAGCGCTTTTAACAATACACATTGTCTCAAAGCAGCTTTACAGAAAAACCACAAT
>JAOUQX010000043.1:11315745-11330345 GCA_028566295.1 Liobagrus marginatus | reverse complement strand
ACACACACACATATATATACATATATAACACACACAATAGCTTATGTGACTGCGGAGCAAAGAATACTTCATCGGCTTTGCATTCTTACTAAACGACTCACACTTGGGAGTGTCAGACGTTCAATGGGTAGGTGCATCAGTGCTACCACTCCTAAAACAACATTCTCTATAAAACGTTCTCAAACAACCAGTTTTATAATCATCCTCATGGTTTTTCTATGTGAAAGTTTAGTATTCTTGTTACTGATTAACATGTTCACTAATCTGCTGAAAGATTCTTGATTAATGGAGATCATAGAATATAAATTTCCAAAGAAACAATTCATCAATGCAAACACTGCATTCAAATAAGTGCACAGCTGCTGTGATTTTCAATTTAGTATATATTAGCTTGATAGAATATTAATTTAAGAAAAGTAATTTTTTGCTTCAATTATTGCAGCAGTAATCTTTTATACCTGCATTCATGTGTACATGACAAATTATACAATACCTATCCAAAAATATCCAATGTCAATATTTTTCTTTTTCTTTTTAAGGTTTCTGGCAACATTTTTGGCGTGGACAGAGGAGCTGACAGCTTAAAACAGGAAAATCTGCCAGGTAACTATGAGAAATCCATCTGCCAAGAGAGAAACAATGAGCTGAGGTTCAACAGCAAGCTTGATAGCGACTACAGATTTGCAAAGGTATGTCAAAATATTGACATTTATTAGAAATATTGACTTATAATAAAGTAATCAGGGCACCCAGTACCTCTCATGTACACACTTTATAAACAAAAGAGATTGAATGTCGAATGAGGAGGTGTGGGGTGCTGTCAGTGTTCCAGTTAATCCAGGTTTGGTTTGTTATTTAAATTAATTTACTTGCTTTTGCAGTCAAACAGCATTAACCAACTAAACCAGGAGTTGGAGAAGACTTTGGAAGTGAGGCAGAGGAGGAAAGTGCGTAAAATCTCTAAGGACAAACAACAACAGCCAGCACCTGAGACAGTGGTAAGAATATAAAGTACAGTTGATTTTTCCAATTGATCGTATTAGAACGTGGAATAACGTTTGGGTTATTAATTCCACAGTCTGAATTCTTTGATGAAGTTAGCTTTCTTAAAGCCGTAGTGGACAACAAATTAGCAGTGGTTGAAAGTGATCTTGCCAGTCGTGCAGATCCAAACGCATGTGATAGTGTGAGTGCTGAAACAAACCCGGCTTTTTAAATTCAGCATTGAAGACTCCTGCAGAGATGATCATCACTCTTTTTTTCTCTCCCTCTCTTTCTGGCTCTGCTGTAGTTCAACCACACAGCTCTCCACAGAGCGTGCTCTCAGGGGAATTTCAAGATTGTGAGGAGACTTCTGGAAGCTGGGGCTTTAATTGAAAACAAGGATAAGGTAAAATGCAAATTTGATTGACTATTTGTCTTGATTCCTACCTCATTCTCAAGTATGATAGCATATTATTAAGGAATTAGCAAGTAAAAATGCATTCTCACCGAATGGATTCAATAAATCACAAGTAACATCTATTTTCAACCCAAAATTGACATAGTGGAAAGATTCATAAATACATGACATGCTGCACAATTTTAAGGACTTTGCACGTTGCTATTCAAAGCCTGTCATTTTCACTGTGCTGTTAGTTGGTGTGATAACAGCTTAGGTGTTAGTGGAAAAAAAAAACGGTTCTCCAGAAAGCAAATGCATCTGCCATCTATCCAATCTATGCAACCTTCCTCTTATTTATGATCATTTAAATAAATAATTTATGAACAAGTATTTATTATGCCACTTTTGATGCAATGCATATGATATTTACAGCCACTGATTAATGAGATCTAAAGCAAGTTTCAGAAATTATAAATATCCATAAACAATAGACTAGAAATAGACTGTAAGTAGACGGTTTAATCTGAATGTAAAGATTTCAGGCTCACAGTTACAAAAATTGACCTTTCGTATCCAGGACACCCTTAAACAGGTCAGGTTGTGGTGGCTCTATGGTAAGTCTCTGGGTCAGGGTTCAAGCCTCTGACCAGGCAAGCTACCATCATTGGGCCCTTGACCAAGGCCCTTAACCTCAGCTACTCCAGGAATGCCACACGTTCTGTCTGACCCTGCGCTTTGACCCCTTCAAATTCATAAGCTGGGATATGCGGAATAAAAACATTTCGCAGCATGTCTGTGTATGTGATCAATTGAATTTAAATTTGAACTCTAACATAAATCCAATGGACCTCATTATTTGAAAACATTACAGAAATACAAATATCGCTAGGTAGTTGAGAGATAGAGCTTTTAATTTCCAATAAAGTTCCGCAGACTTTCCACTAAAGAACGTGTTGCACCTATACTAATTTGATTCATTGGCCTACATGTTTTGCAGTTATTGATGAATTAATTGAAGACTGAATTCAAGACTGAACTTATGTTAATATGTCTACATTTACAATACATATAACCTCTAGCTACACATTCTGCTGTCCCCCACATGAGGATGGTTTCCCCCTGAGTCTGGTTCCTCTCAAGGTTTCTTCCTAACATTACATTAGCGGAGTTATTCCTTGCCATCGTCGCCTAAGGCTTGCTCATTGGGATACATGTCACACATTCACATTTTTCCTATTTCTTCTTAATGTGTATTTTCTGTAAAGCTGCTTTGGGACAATGTGTATTGTTCAAAGCGCTTTATAAATAAAATTGAATTGAATTGAATTAAGCTTAGTTAGCACACAGGGCATAACAAAAAGTCTTATCAGAATTTTTTCTCCTGAAATTACCTCAACCCCTCTTTAAGGGCCACAGCCTTAGACAGAGTCAAGTATACATGTCTGACTTAGCAGCTGGAATTATAATATAAAGCTTGTTATGTCTGAGGCTAAACCAAACTAAATGATGGGAAGACTATGACACCTTCTGGTTGTTTACCATTACAATAAATTATTACACAAAATGAACTGCAAGCAAACTGTTCTGTATTAAGTCTGAGAAATCATTATTAAAGGGATTTAAAGTAATTGTTTCACTGGTTTGTTAATATACAAGTTATTTAAGTACTGTACTTAATATTTCATACATTGTTCCAAAAAAACTAAAATAAGTTTAAGTTTCCCTTTTTTTGGGAGCTTTCCCAGCATTTTTTTCTTTTATACAGTTTAACCTCCTACAACCTGGCATTCACATATGTAGACATAAAATGCTGGAAAAACCAAAGCTCGGGTCTTAGGAGGTTAAGAGGGGAAGTGGCTCAGCGGTTATGGTGTTGGACTGCTGGTCCGGGGATTCCCAGCACTGCCAAGCTACTATTGCTGGGCCCTTGAGCAAGTCCCTTAACCCTCAACTGCTCGGTTGTAAATTGCTCTGGATTAGAGCGTCTGCCAAATGGATATTTACAGTCTCTTTTCTGTTGTTATTTAGACAGATCATAACTAGAGGTACTAGATGATCAGTAGATTTGTTTTCCTTCAGCTTGATGCCACTGCTGTTCACTGGGCCTGCTGTGGAGGAAGCCTGCCTGTTCTCAAACTGCTTCTTAACCACACTGGCAACCACCATGCCAAAGACAAGGTTCTACTGCACACGACCAACAGACCATCATTCTTAACATGACAATTGAACATGCTTAAGTGCTGTCTTCAGAAATGTAACACTAATCTACAAACATTTTAGCTGCATAGTACTCCTCTTCATGTGGCAGTAAGGACTGGTTATTACGAATGTGCTGAACATCTCAACTTCACTGCAGTGCTGACAAAAGACAGAGTAAAAAACATTCTCGCATTAATATTTACATCATATTAAGACACACCGTGTGTTAATATTCTATTGTTTTGTAGGAAGGAGATACACCACTGCGTGATGCCGTACGACTAAACAGATTCAAATGTATCCAGCTGCTGTTAATGCATGGAGCTAATCTGAAACTAAAGAACTATATAAGTTTAAGACTTGATAAATAGCCCTGAATGTGAAGGGATTCAGGGATTTAGTCTATTTTTATGTAATCATATCCAAATATCCTAAAAAGTTTACACTGTATTTGGTAGGCTAGCATTATTTTTTTCTCTCCAAATTATTATTTAGCTCAGAATGTACACAGTGCCATCTACTGATAATATGGTAAATATTATCTAATGCACTGCCGAGTCCTGGGTTATTAACCACAGCTTAATTACCAGATATACCATGGGAGTTCGTTTTAAATATGTAAAGTTTAAAAATAGTTTCAACGTTAAAAATAACTGTAAGTCATTTTGTTAATCTAATATTTGACACCGGTGGCGCTGCTGAAATGTTGCTAGCTGTTAACCTGGTAAAGCTGATTAGCATCTGTCCCTTTTCCTGAGGAAATCGGTCAAACAAATCACAAAAACGTTTTCGATTCTGACACAAGACTTTTTTTGTAGGAGAGTAAATCACCCATGGACAGCGTTTTGCAGTGGCAGAATGGAGCTAAATCTGTCCTAAACAACTATAAGAACAATACAGTCATAAGACATAAACGGGAGGTATACGGTACAACGGTGTTGAAGAGAAGGGATACAGTACGGTACTCATGTACGGTGAGGAGCTGATATACACTTTGCTAAAGGAAATATGTGAGAACGAAAAAAATATTTAAGAGGCTATTGGAAGGTAGGGTTAAGTATATCTTATTAATTGACTAATAGAAAGAAATTATACGCATCTAGATTATCTTGTTTTTTGACAGATTACATTTTTATTCCGACGGATTCTTAAATCCTAAGAAACCAGCAGGGTTAAATATTGTCCACTGTTTGATAATATATACAATGTGATATTTCCAATAATGACTTATTTAAATCATAGCTTTCATTTTTTTTAAATACATTTATATGTTGGCATGATACCGTAGCAAAAATCTACTGAATAAATCTTGTTTTACCAGCCTCTATTTTGTTTTAAACTGCTTAAGCCTTAAACTACACAAGAAAGTCAGTGGTAAAAGTTTGATCACCTTTATAAAAATAAATAAATAAATAAAACCTTAGAAATGCCTTCTAGCCATTTCAGGTGAGAGCTATATAAAGAGAACTGATCCTCACAGTAACCAGGCTGACACGGTCAAACTGCTGCTATGTTTATTACAACAAAGTCATAATGCAGTTCAAGCTAATAAAATATTCCTGAAACTGAAAATTGAGAACCATAGTATGGATGAATCCTGTAAATCGGCAGACTAAAACAAAAAAAGAAGAACTACTATTATGTTCCAACTTGAAGTCTAAAGGCTTTCAATTTTGGCCCTCTTTAGAGCTGGAGTTTCTTGCTCTGGCTGTTCACTGGGTGGCTGGCTCTTCCTTTTCATGTGAATAATTCCCATCGCTGTCATACGGGTCTCTGTAATGAAAGATGATCCGAAATATCTTTACAAAATGTACATGCATAATTAATTAGCAATATAAAAACAATTTTAAAAACATTTTAAGAAGTAATTGCAGTATTTTAACACATTATAGCACACCACTGGTGAGTGCTTGAATCTCAATCAGAAAACGTTGTCATTTTCTAGAACAGCATCTGAAAGCAGTGCTAGTTACAAGTTTGTTTAGGGTGGACACAATGTCCATGTAATGGAAACTAATATAATAAGAAAATACGTTAATGGGATAATTGGGTTTAGCGCGCTCGCGCCGACATATACGCAGCGCATTTGCGCTGCGGGCGACTCGGGTTCGAATCCGGCCCGAGGTCATTGCCCGACCCCTTCCCCAATCTCTCTCCCCTATCGATTAAAGACATAAAAAGCCCAAAAATAAATCTAAAAAAAAAAAATTATAATAATTAACCAAATAAAATGAATTTTGTTTATATGTTTACGGTTGCCATGAGGCAGTGTTTGTCAAAAATGTTTGGAAGTATCCAGTGTCGACATTTTCTTTACAGATGGAGGATGTTGAAGTTTCTGGTAACAAACAGCATTTTATAACAGTAACTGGAAGAGGCTGTGAGGGAACACAGTAGTCTCTAAGTAATGTTTTATGCAAATGTTTCACATCATTAAATGTAACTATATACAGATATAATCTATGATGCATTATAGCTCATACTATATGAAGTTTATTCATTACTTCATTTTATGATTATGATACATGATTTTGTTTTATTCACGCTATTTAACAGGTTTGGTTCACTTGTTGTGAACTAACGAACCGCAATTGAAACATTCATTTATGGAGACTTTAAAGCACTCTTGTACGTCGCTTTAAATAATTGCAAATCTAAATGTTTTCGATTAATACAATTTGTTACTGTTGTCAAATTGCTGCATTATGAGCCGAGTAAAACACCTTAGGAGGTACTAGAACATGATCAGTTTTAAGGTGGGACCAGATGCCAGCTTTGCATTATCACAACTCCAGCTTCAATTATTGGACTACAACAGCACACCAGTAATGTTTTTATTCCTTTCACATTCAATATAAGCAGGCGGTAGAAAGGTCATTTACCTCCATGCAGTACGACAGATCGGCAGTTTGTGGACACCGCAGCTTTGGCATCACCTTCAGACAGCCCAAACACTAGACCACTAGAGGCTGAATTAAGGAACAGGTCAGTCTATCCAGGATTGTATAATTGATTTAAAATTCTGAGCACAATTTTCATGCAACCAAAACCCTTTTCACAGTAATTTAACAGACTAATTCGGCAGCCTCGGCATTTAGAGTTTATTTCACCAATTAAAGGTGCACTGAAGAGTTTAGTAAAAATATTTTAACTAACAAACGTGAAGGATACAGATTGGCGATGTCATATGGGCCACGCAACTCAAGGGGCTACATCAGAAAAATCAAGAAGAATTTTGTCTAAGAATTAAAAATGGTCTCTTTATATATGTGGTCTGTTTCATCCCGAATGTATAGCAACATTCAAATACGGCGGTAATGTTCTTACTTTCTCTGCTGCACTTGACAAAATGACATTCTGCAAAAGGAAAAACGCCAAAGTTATTTCAACACTGTGCTCTTTACAAATATCATGGATGTCTTACTCTTGCTCGTGTTTGCTTGCTTGTGTCTCACCTTTCCCTTGCAAACTTCCACTAGGTTGATGGCATTTGCAATTGTGTATTTCTTCATGGTGGAGTCTCTGAGGGCTGCTGCATAGCTTATCTCAAAAAATACCCCTCTTTCGATTGCCTTGAAGAGTTAACATTCACAGTGGCGAAAGAACAACAAGGCATATTATGAGCCTTTTGATGGCATTTATCTCTGGGTATATCATTGCTTATCTATTTTTATTGTTATTTTATGTGTAAATACGGAGTGCCATAAATCAACTAGCATAACAACAATTACTGGTAATGCATTTTAACTAACCCCATTTATTGGTGCTCTTTTGCAATGAAAAGGCTGTTTTTCAGTGGCCGCTACGCAGATAATATCCACATCATACATCATGCAGGCAGCCTGTTACAAAAAGAAATACAGTTATAGCACTTTATTGCATGGAAAAAATGTAGCGTAAAGAAAAACAAAAAGGGGGAATAGTGGCAGAGTTAAGAGTTATTGACAGAAAACAAAATAATACTAGCATACGTAAACACTTCTCAGGTGCAGTAATACCCATTTACTGTGACTATCTCAAGTGCAGTACAAGACAGACATTTATATTTTGCCACATTTCAAACTTATGCAATAACAAGGAAATGTACGCTTTCATACAGTATTCACTCACTGTAACGTTTATGCTAGATTTCAGTTGTGGCTTAGTAAAAAATGTTAAGTTGTTTTGTGTTCCTTGTTCTTATTTAAGGGTTGAAGCCCCAGCCCTGAAAACTCTCTGGGGTGGTGCGTCATGGCTGACCCTGTGCTCTGACTTGCAATTAGTTAAATTATTGAGTTAAGGCTATGTTAAGTATAAAATAAAATAAGGAAATCGCTTCGGCTTTAAAATAGTGTCTTTCTGACATTGCTGTTATTATTTTACTGCTTAATAAATGGGTTTTGATCCATTATTCAGCTTTTATTTTTTTTAACAATAAATAATACATATTCTAACTAATAAATGAAGCAAGAGAATCACAAGATATGCTCATAATAGTGCTGTCTTCTATTACAGGAGTGAATGAGCACTGGATTAGTCTTGCACTACAGCACCACAGCGCTATTACAGGACCTTACATTAAAGTCATCAATGAGATCATAAGATCAAATAGCTATTAGACAACAAAAATATATGTTTTACTGTCGATGTAATGTTAACCAATCGTTTCAGCCCTACAGATCACAGCAACAATACACAAGTGTTTTACTTATGTCATAAACCCATATGTCTCACCAAAACAACTGCCACCAAGTGTGAGGCTCAGAACTATAGGATGTCTCTACGCTAGAACAAGATTTTTGTATTCTTTGTATATAATTAGTTTCTCCTTTATTGGAACTCAGGGTCCCATGCAATGTTCCCGCTAACCTGCGCGCTTGCGCAATTGCGCACTGCTTCCACATTCTCAGCGCACTAGAAAATCTATGCAGCGCATAAAATAAAATTCAATATAAACGTATTAAATAATATCTAATATTAGACCTAACCTAATCTAATTAATTTGACCAATAATACTGTTTTCTGTACCATTTTGCATTGCAACTCAGTGAGTGACAGGTGTCCAGCCAATGATACGATAAGGTTCACTTACGCTACGCAGCCAGTCATAGCATTGACAGTGCTTGCTTATGTGCCATGCCTACGCAGGTAACGCTAATGCTTACCCCTTATCATGGCGAAACGACGGGCAGCGGCACATCCACTCACCAAGCCAAAGTAAAAAAGAAATGCAGGTTCTTTTAAGATGGAATGGCTGACGGAGTATATTCAAATAGAAGAACAAGCGGTGAAATTGGGTGAGATTTTTTCTTTTTCGAGTGAGAAAGGTCTACTATGCAAAACATGCAGCGAAGCCAAAGTAGCAAGTGAGTTTTCAGAGGTTAAAATGTAAGTGTATAATAAGCCATGTAACTTGCTATGATCCAATGTTTTGAACAAGTGATACTGATGTGTGGCCACAGCGTGCACATCTGATGTTGCTCACAGTGGTCCTCAGTGTGCTCAGGAAGCTTGTGTGTATGCCCAGACACATGAAAATTAGAGGGAACATTGGTCCCATGCATGTTCCAACAAGACAATGCTCCTGTGCATAAAGCCCGGAGGAATTAATGTGCCAAGATTAATGTGAAAAAACTCCAGTTTTCTCCATTGACCCCACTGAACATCTATGAGACAAACTCTGCTAGCTAAGCCCCAGGGCTTCTCTCCTTACAAAATCTAACAGAAAAACAAAAAAGCACTAAATATTATAGACAAAAATGGCTACATCAAAAATGGGATCTGTCACAAGCACATATGGGTGATGGTCAGGTGTCCACAAGCTTTTGGCCATTACAACAGTAAAACAACTTACATGGAAGATTTTCTCAGTTTTGGGAAACACAGCCAGAATGTCAAAGTTCTTGTATTCGTTGGGCGGCCTCTAAAGTGTAGGCCACAAAACAGTAGAATTCCTTAGGATTAGAAATAATTATTATTCCAGATTTTTTTTTACTTCATGATTGATATTTCATATGAACTTACAAAATGAGAGGCTTCTGTGGCCACCACAGTCAACCGGCTCAGCACTTTAATTGGTCTTGATTTACCCTGCATGTGTAGGGCAGAAATTAAGAATCAATAAATGAGCACTACTTATTAACATTATAGTCCACATAATAATTGGAACATATAAATCACCTGTACTGTGGGGAGCTTTTCACACAACTCTGCAATAGATAACGGCTTAGGAATTTGCTGTAACAGATATAAAATAAAAAGTGCATGAACAAATTTGCAAATTTTTATTATTCAATGAGCAGGAATGAAGCACTAGAATACCTGTTTCTTCGGCTGTGGTTCCAGTATATAATTTATAACAACCGTGGAATAACCAACTGCACAAAATATAATTAATTAGTCTTCCTCGTGCGTAAAGGCTGAGACACATTACATTATATTTGCAACCAAAACAAGCGTGTTTATGAATAAGGTTCCGTGCAGTGGAAACTTACGGTGAGCAGCTGTCTCTATAATGTTTTGAAGTTTTTCCTTGTCGCTAATAGCGATTATGTTTAAATCCATAAATACGGCCATATTGAATGCTCAAAAATATTAAAAAAAAAAAAAAAAAACCGGCAAACCAGCTAGTTCGTTTCCTATACGTGAGTATATTTTTACAAAAATCAAGTTAGATGTGTTCTCTCATTTAAAACAATTTGATTTGTCTTTAACGAACTACAACGCTAATCGACATCTCGGGAACTGAAGCATGGACGCCATATAAAAACGTGCTTTACAGTTCGCAATAGGTGCGCGTGGGAAATGTAGTTTAAATGTATCAGAAGTAAATGCCTGGCGCCCACTTAAAACTACAGCACAACGCTTCCGCTCCCAGGATCCTTTTCGGCTCGACGGAGCAATCCTATTGGGGAATTCAAACAGAAGACCGCGGACAGTGTGAAGCAGAGCGGACATGCTTTTTTCTAGATTAAAGAACAACGTCTTAATAGCTAGCTAATGCGTTATAACGAGCAGGGAGAATTAAAAAAGGGAAAAGGGTTTAATCCGAATGCATATGGTGTTGGAATAGCTGTATGTTCTCAAGATAGTTTAAGAGGGGGAACGAGTTAAAGCTATTGTGCAGGTAAAGCTTTCCGTTGATACCTAACAAACAGGACATCTGTCGTAACTTACTATTATTATTTACGTTAACAACAGTAATAATAATAACAACAACAACGCATAGATAATTACCTATTTAATTATATAACTTTATTTAACCTGTTTAATTTATTAACCCCACATAATCTTTGTTTAACACCAGTTTGTTTATTTTCTCAGAACCATGGAGTCGTGCTTGAATTACAAACCTGAGAGAGTTGGCTCTGTAAGTGTGGAAGACCTGAGGAAAGATCTTTCTACTGACTTCTCTAAAATCCCAGCAGTTCAGGTAATAGGCATTACACTACAACAGCCTCATTATTGTTCTATGTTGCCTATTATTTATTTTTTTAAATTTATGTTGCTGTGATTTGTGCAATGAAACAATTTAATCAGGGAACTCTATTTCACTGCCCCTGCAGGAACCTGCATTTGTGGAAAAGGAAAACTTGCAGGTCTATTTGCGGATACGTCCTTTGACTTCTTCAGAGAGTGAATTTTGTGAATCACAGGTGCAAACATTTCAAGAGACTTAAGAGTTTGTCTGACTTATTATAATATTGCGGTTAAATGTTATAGAAATGTTTAAAATATGTTTCTCATTTCACAGGATTGTATTTCAGTTAATCCCCCGGACACTGTCATTTTAAAACCTCCAAGATTATCACTGACAGCAAGACAAAGTGAAAAGCTCGGACCCCAACTTGCACAGCGATTCCAGTTTTCAAAAGTGCAAATTATTTTTGCTTACTTTCTTATTATTATTGTTCCCCATGATTGTTATAATTACATGCAATGCATCCTATTATGTTTAAAATGAATTCCTTTTCCAGGTTTATGGGCCAGAAACATCACAAAGGCAGATCTTTGATGGTACAACGAAAGCTCTTGTTAAGGATGTACTGGGAGGAGAAAATTCTTTGATCTTTACTTATGGCATAACCAATGCCGGAAAGACATTCACGTTTTTAGGTAAGCTTGTTTTTCTAGGTTGTTTGGTTAAAGACATTACAATGTACAATTCCAACTACATGTTCTATATTCGACTCTGATTTTTAAGGTCCTGAAAGTGATGGAGGAATTGTTCCCAGATCACTAAACATCGTCTTTAACAGCATTGTGGGACGAGTCTATACGCAGAATAACATTAAGCCCCACCGCTGCGTCGACTTTACTAGACTGACTAAAGACCAGCAGGAGGAGGAGGCCAAGATTAAGAAAAACCTTCTTAGAAGATTTAAAGAGGTTCAATATTATATTGAAAGCATTTCATTGTTTTTAATTACATTGTTACAAAAATAATAATGGTACAATCAACTCTCAACAATGTTTGAAATCTCTTTCTCTTCTAGAGCGATTTGCAAAAGGGCAGCTCCAGCATGTCGAATTCCACTTGCGGCACCTTACTTGAGGGCAAGAATTGAACATTATTACATGCAGAGTTCTTGTTTGTCTTTTTAGTGTTTTTGTGGATTGTTTCATTGAATGTAGCTGAACTGATTGTAGCACAGCATAATTTGCAGAATTACTTTCACATGAGTAAGAATGTGTCATCATTTTTGTTGATGTCAGCTATTTAAAGTATTACATGCATTATATGACTTCTACACATCTACAACATGCTGTCTATTTTTTAGGGGAAGTCCTGGTTTCCCTTTCAGTTTTGGGTAATCAACGGGACTTTCCATGTGTCACTTCTTGCCTAGGGAAAAAGAAAACCTTCTCTAGACAAAGTGTGATTATACAGAATTACTATTTTAAACGAATGAATTCAAATGTTCATGAACATTAACCACAATTTAAAAAAAAAAAGTTAATTTTTAGATAAAAGGTAGATGTGACCATTTTTGTTAAAGATCTGCTTTTGTTCTAGTGAACCTGACATTGTGTTTGTTGAATATAGAAATATCTAAACACTTTTTAACAATCCCTGCTTTAGGTTCGAGCTATGGCGAATTAGATGAAGACAGTCTTTGTTTGGAGGAAGATTCCAATATGAAGTTCTCAGTGTGGGTCTCCTTCTGCGAGATCTACAATGAAAACCTTCACGACCTGCTCGACTTTGTCTCAAAAGCACCCCACAGAAGAAGCGTACTCCGACTGTGCCAGGATGTCAAAGGCAACACGTTTGTCAAAGGTAACAATTTGTGGTCGCTTGCTTCTGTTTCTCCACATTGATCTGTTAAATATTGTACGATTGTTTACATCATTTGCTTTCCTGCTGGATGAGGAGGAGGAGGAGGATGATGACAGGGAGGAGGATGAGGATGTGGTTGTTAGAAAAAGAAAAGCCACCCAAAATATGTAATAAAATATGAACATGGTGCACATTTTATATTAAATATTGTTTCAATATTTTAACAGATCTGACATGGATTCAGGTAAACAGTGCCGATGAAGCCTACAAAGTTCTAAAGATCGGACGGAAAAACCAGAGCTTCTCTTCTACAAAGCTCAACAGCGTTTCAAGCAGAAGGTTTGTTTTGTTTTTGTTTCCTTTGTCTTATGCCGGGCATTTGCAGCTCCACGGAAGCACTTTTCGTTTTTTATGGTGGTTGCTTTTTATAGACCTTTCTAACATATGACTCAATCGTTTGCGCTTTTCAGCCATAGTATTTTTTCTATCCGAATCCTGAGAATTGAAGACATTGGCGTTCCTCGAGTCCAAAAAATAAGCGAGTGAGAATTCATTTTATTTCTACTCGAGTCAGTTGAGAGCTCTGTTTTTGTTTAGTACATTATGTGGCTATTTCTGAATGTGTAGTGGTTCCATAAAAACACAGTAATTTTGTCATTTCGATGACTTTCTATTTATCTAGGCTGTCTCTGTGCGATCTGGCCGGATCGGAACGTTGTGCAAAAACCCAAAACCAAGGAGAACGTTTAAAAGAAGCTGGGAACATTAACACCTCACTGTTAACTTTGGGAAAGTGCATGAATGCCTTGAGACTGAGTCAGACCCAGTCGAAGTGAGTCTTGTATTTGTGTTAGAAATGACCGATACTCAATTATCTCAGGTTTGATGAATAGGATTTGCATTCTGATGTTTGTTTTTGATAGGTTCCAACAGCATATCCCGTTCAGAGAGAGCAAACTGACTCACTATCTACAGAGCTATTTCTGTGGCCGTGGAAAAGCCTGCATGATAGTCAACATCAATCAGTGTGCTTCCATGTATGATGAAACACTAAACGTCCTCAAATTCTCAGCTGTGGCTCAGAAGGTTAGTCAAGATCAAAGTTTATTTGTCACATGTACATTATGAGTGGTACAACATACAGTGAAATGCTTTTACGACCGACCAAAAGTTTGCTGTAAGTGTGGGTGAGGGAGAGAAAGAAACTGTAGGGGGGTACAGTAATTTTCCAATTACAGATGTCCATTTATATGCAATATGTATGTGAGAATAATATATAATAATAATTAAAAAAAATAGTAATAATAGTACTAATATTGTAATGTACTAGAATATAGTATGCCAAAAATATAGCTATAATATACTATAAATATAAAATATACAGTGTACGTATACATTCTATACATAATACAGTGGAACCTCGGCATACGAACGCCCCGGAATACGTAAAATTCAGTTTACAAATTGCAGTCCGTCAAAAAACGTGCTTCTGTATACGAAAAAAATTTCAATATACGAACATAACAGCGGCCCAAACCCCGCATTCTCTTGAGATCCGCCGCCGGAGTTCTAGACTGTTCTCTTCCTGTTTACGCTACGAGAGTAGCGCCTCACTTCCGGGTTTGAGCCTAGAGTCTGTTTACGTGTTGCGAAATATTGTTCATTCACAGATCAAGCTCCATTCACCTTTATGCTAAACCTCTTAACGCCAGCTTATTGGGAAATATTACCGACCTAACCAGCCGCTTTTTGTTAGTT
>JAOUQX010000043.1:11288626-11304149 GCA_028566295.1 Liobagrus marginatus | reverse complement strand
TCATATCTCCTGCTATGTGCTTTTGTTCGGACCAAGAAATCTTTACTCCTTGTGGTAAAAAAAGTTCCTCTGGATCACACGCGCCCCCCCCCCTGGCATTGCTACGAGCCCCCCCAATAGGGTGCGCCCCACTATTTGAGAAACACTGCTGTACACTATAACGCATAGCCACCTTGACTTTGTTTCCCTTATTCCACATTGCAATAAGAGACAAGTCACTAAACTTATCGGAACTTACTAGCTGTACAACATTCCTCTAAGGGCAGCAATCTTTGCACTAGAATGCAAATCTACACTTCTATTTATATTTTTTCTTTCATCTACAGCATTGTCTTGCGTTGTATGCTGTTAATCACTACTTTTTACAGCACTGTCTCTGTTATTTACAAAATGCTGCTGGTTCTTGTTTTAATTAATCCCAAGCATGCAGCAATATGGTGGGATACATGCAGAAATATAATCATATACACCAGTTGAACTGCAATAATCCTGATTAGAAGTGCAAGACAATGTTTTTATTCAGTGTTCTATTCATATTTAGTGCCTCTTTATTAAATTTTTATGTAAAGGAAAAAAAAGATCCAGCAACAACGTTAGTTACAAATAAGGATTCAAAATAAGCAAATTATGTTGTTGGGTCTCTTGTAGTCTTATAGTCTTGTGTTAGTCTTGGAACGAGATACTCCTCTTCAAGCTCTTGCTTATATATTCACGCATGTAGTAAAATAAGTACAGTATTTGAATATTAAAAGTGCCTTTTTTCAAACAATATGAACGATACAAAGCATTTTTGCTTGGAAGAGAGCACGTCTGTTACAAAAAACTTTATCAACCAACTTAATGCTTGAGCTTTTGAAGAGGAAACGTTCAAAAAATCATTGCCTCTATATTATATGTATTAAGGGTATGGTTTGAATTTTGTATCAAAGGTAAAAATCACTTTTATAGCGTTTTAGTAATGTTTTGTTTGCTTTACATAGTTAAAGTGTCAAAAAGACGAGTGTAAAATTTATTAAGCACACTTGTTTCACACATATTAGAGTTACGTGCCATATCGAAATGAAGGCAAAAGTTAGGCAGTACCGCCTGTCTTGCTTACCCCTCCCTCCATCATTCCTTTCTTCTTATCGTAACTCGGCGTGTGACGTCACCGATAGGCTATTACTATGGAAGGCGGACAGGGTCAAAAATCTTTAAACGGAATGTGTGGGCGCGTTTGTTTTGTAGGCGTACTCCCGCACAATCTGGCCGTTTTAGCGCGTCAGCTTTCGCTGCGTTTCTTTAGTACGTGTTAAAGCATTAAAACGACAAATTTGACCGTGTTTCCTGACGCACATTTTGCGGAATCAGGCTAATTTACAGTGAAATGGCTTATTACTTAAAGCTTATCAATACGGTGCACACTAGTGATATCTTGTGGTAAAAAGCAAATTTTCGTCCTAGAAGCCTAAAACATTCTTTGATGGTTTAATGGAAAATATTAACTTTGCACACTTAAACTACAACGGCAAAAACCAGTGTTTTCGGGGCTATTGCATTTTCTGAATGCGAAATTAAAAATTTTGGCTTGTTTTCTGTTGTTGTTTTTACTTAGGACTTCTCGGTCTTTCAGAATAAAGTATTAAAACGGACGTAAAAGGTAGGTTTCTTGGCTGGTAACATGTTCACAATTGGATTCGCGCCATGTTCAAAAATACGAAGAGGTCACGTGGTTGCCTGCGTAACAGGCAACGTTTGTACGTCATCGATCACGTTGTTATGGCAAAAGGAATCAAGCTCCGGAATAGTGCTACCATTTTTCGGTAGAAGCTTGAACCCTCGATGTTGAACGTTACATCATTCATAGTAGCGCGATAAAGAACTTCTGGTTCAAGGTAGCGGCGTCGAAAGCTAATCGGCCAAATTAAGCGTTAGATGGTCGCTTTTTGTTTCTATTAAACTATGGAAAATGCTAAAACGCCCGAGCATAATGGAGGACATCAACACCACACGAACGGTCAGATGAACGGATTTTACCCGATGCAGCCTAGTCCGAGCGACAGTAGCGTTAGTGTCGGTATCGGCGAAGGTGGTGGTGGAGAAGGAGGGGGAGGCGATGGTAGTGCCCCGAACTGTAGCGGTGACCACAATGGTATTGAAAACTGCCACCATTTTCTTCACCATCAGGATGTCACACACAACAGCGGTTCGCCTGCCAAACGTTGCAGACTGCGCAGACGGGTGGACTCCGGCAGAAAGAACCGGCCTCGTAAGTCATCGATTCAAACACACAGCTGCAGTCCGGCATTTTACTGCCGCTTCCATCGACAAAGACGACATTACATTCAACATTAATAGACCTGCACCTACGGATATAATGTAAAATCACGATGTATTTATCTGTAGGTTTTTTTTTTATTACGAGCGATATTTCCAGTTTATAGTTGGTCTTAAATGTAAGGGGTAATGATTTGTCGGGTGCTATAAAAGTATGACTCAGGCGAGGTACAAACAAAAGCATTTAATGTTAGCATTTTTAAAACAACTCTCCGCTGTGAGAATGATGACTACTCGCTTTCCTCTGCTCTCTTCAGCCATTTTTATCTCCTGAAAACCATAGCCACTGCGTCCTTGAATTCCCATTGAACAATTCAGGGCAGGTTATAAGATATTACTCGAGTGCACTTGTACAGTTCGTGAAAATACACACAGACAAAACCTGAATTTTATTCCAGTAGCTGGCTGGAAATAACCATGCAATCGTTTTACAAGGAAACAATAATAGTTAAGTTTTCTGTTTGGTATATGATTAACAGGCTTGAATAGTGCTCAGAAAATGGCCCTGAGGTGCACTGTATTGTGAAATTATGTATATGGTGCGGAGTCCGGATTTGATTGGCCGCCTCAGATTCAGGAGATGTGACAAAAACGCGACCGCTCTGATTGACAACTTCCAAGCCAATCAGAAACGATGTTCGTAAAAAGCGGCGGGGATATTGGTCAAGACAATCGAAATGAAGCTTTGGTATTCATCTGACAACTGAAGCCATGGAATTGATGCACGTTTATCACAGCAGGATATCAGATCGCTGTGTTTGTCTTTTTTTATGCCTGTCAAACTTGTTTTTTTTTCTTGTGTGTGTGGTCGGGTGACATTTTTGGCCCATGCGATTTAAATGGACTTTTCTCTTATGCCTGTGGAGTACTTTGGCCTTCCTGAGAGTCATTGAGGGGTAAACACACCTTTCACCTACATGTGCTCCTGCCAGTCATGCGTTTCTTTTGTTGGACACGGGTTAAGGTTCCTTCATCGGCTCAATAAAACTCTGTTGATGAGGCCAAAGATAGCAGCTACATGAATGGTGTGGTTGGTTGAATGAATGATAGCATAGTATCCAGCTAAGAGAGAATCTGTGTATACCGAAATGACACCTGTTGCAGTTAATACAAATTTTTTTAATATTTTTTTTGCAGTGCATGTTTCTAATATTCAGGTCTGCAAAAAAGAAAAAAGGTGACCACTCTTGATAATGAGATGCAATCCTCTGGGACATAGGACTTGATCGGGTCTGTCTTTTGAGTATTGCGTTTTTTATTAATTTTTTTGTTTTGTTTTTAAATGTGTAAAACATGTTGTCACACACCACTATATTATAGTATAGTCTGACGTTTTATAAATTTTGTTATGCCTGTTCTATCGTGTGGTATTGTACGGATGCACCAAAAAGTAAAAAACCACCACTTTTAACACTTTTTTTTTTGGGGGGGGAATTTTTGATTTAAGTATGTCACAGTAATAAAAATAATGCTTGAACCATGCTTGAAGTTTGTTTTTGTTCAAATGAAATTAATATATTGTCAGTCTAAGCTATTTGAAACACATTAAACAGAATAAAATGTAAATATAAATATCTATTAAAGGGTGTGTGCAGATAAAGTGTGTAGGACAGATTTGACAAAACACTGTTTGTAATCCCCTGAATGTTGTATTTTAGCCTTCCCGTGGTTTGGGATGGATATCGGAGGCACTCTAGTGAAGCTGGTCTACTTTGAACCGAAGGACATCACGGCAGAAGAGGAGCAGGAGGAAGTGGAGAGCCTAAAGAGCATCCGCCGCTACTTAACATCTAACGTTGCCTACGGCAACACAGGAATCCGTGATGTGCACCTGGAGCTGAAGAACCTGATTATGTGCGGCCGCAAAGGCAACCTGCACTTTATTCGCTTTCCCACACATGACATGCACAGCTTCATCCAGATGGGCCAGGACAAAAACTTCTCCAGCCTACACACAATGCTCTGTGCTACCGGAGGGGGAGCCTACAAGTTTGAGGAGGATTTCAGAACGGTTAGTTAAAACAAAAACAAAGGTGTTGTTTTTTTTGTCCGTTATCTCTTTCTGCACTCTCTTTCTTCCTGGAGTGAAAATTATTACAGTTTAAAATGGCTAAAAATTAATAGAAATTAATCTCCACAATTGTTCTTTGGCCCAAACTGGTCTTCACAGGTTGGCACAGTTCATTTGGGATATTACACAGGTAGCATTGCTTTGATTAGAGCACTGGCACTGCTCTCATTCTTTTTTATTTATTTATTTATTTATTTTAAGTACCCCAAAAAATATTAGCCCTATACAGTTTGCTTAGTATGTGTAATTATATGTGCATAGCTGTATAATTCTTGTACAATTAAAAATTTAAAGGCGTTCCATTACCATCCACGCTTCCTCACAATGTGGCTGTGTTTCTTTTAAGGTGGCGAATCTGGAGCTGCAGAAGCTTGATGAGCTGGACTGTCTGATCCAGGGCCTGCTCTACGTCGACTCTGTCGGTTTCAACGGCCACCCGGAGGGCTACTTTTTCCAAAACCCTTCTGATCCTGAAAACTGTGTCAAGAGGACATGTTGCCTAGACAATCCGTTTCCTATGTTGCTGGTAAACATCGGCTCAGGGGTCAGCATTCTGGCAGTTTACTCCAAAGACAATTACAAGCGGGTCACTGGTACCAGGTAAATACCACACATCGACACGAAAATACTCTAGTGAACTCTGTGATTCACATTAGGAATGTTGCTTTCAGTCTTTATACCATCTGCATACCGATTTACCGCATACCGATCTGACTGTCTTGTGGCACAGCCAATCCCAGTTTGTTTTGTTCCGCATCATATTTAGCGGTGTTGAAATGTAGTCTATGTCCATACAAAAACAGACCAGTGTGCAACCATACACGTCGATTATTAATTTAAGGGAGTCATCTAAATTAATGAGTATTTCTTGGATAATCACTCAAGCTGATGCTCATTAATGGTAAATAATACAACATCTTGTACGATGCCGGTAGAATGTAACCAATCAGAATGATTAAAATCCTGAAAGCGGTTTCAGTTTTCTATGCATCAGACATGCACATAGATGTCTGACGATAAGGCACTACAAAATGTTTTATTTGTCTTGTATTGGGATCAGTTTCAGTTAATTTTTTTAAACTGTATCAGGGAATAACACGTCATACCTTTTGAGATTTTAGAGATACATTTATTATTATGAAATACACCATTTTCCCTTGAAATTATAACTAAAATCACAGCTTTTCATGTGTTACTGAATGTTGAATGTAAAAATAATAATAATAATAATAATAATTGAAGATCTGAATGATTACTGACACTTTCAGATCCTATTTGTCACATACACATACATGCAGTGAAATGTTTTATTTTCCGCATATCCCAGCATACCTGTCAGAATACGCTGGGGTCAGAGCTGGCACCTGTAGAATTTTTTTTTAATACAATTTTAAATATTTTTTCTTAAGAGAAAAACCCATTTAGATGTGTTCGAGTGTTTGTCCTGGGACATCAACCAGAATTACAGTCAGAAACTTGAAAAATCTTCTTAACAAAGTAATTGTCACTTGGAAATAATGTTATATCCTTTCTGCCCTGTAACCATAATACACGTTGTGTCTTTCTCAGTTTGGGAGGAGGTACGTTTCTCGGCTTGTGTTGCCTGCTAACCGGTTGCGAGACCTTTGAGGAAGCTTTAGAAATGGCTGCAAAAGGGGATAGTACGAACGTAGACAAACTGGTAAAGGACATTTACGGCGGTGATTATGAGCGCTTTGGTCTTCAGGGTTCTGCTGTAGCATCCAGGTATAAAATAGATTTTTATTTATCTGCTTATGGAGTCTGCACATCAGTATAATGCTGTGTCTTCATGGAAACCTAAGGAACAATTTTTATAGAAGAGTTTTTCTGTTGTTCTTTTAGTTTTGGTCATATGATGAGCAAGGAGAGACGTGATAGCATTAGCAAAGAAGATTTGGCCAGAGCTACTCTTGTCACCATTACAAACAACATCGGTTCCATTGCCCGCATGTGTGCTGTGAATGAGGTTTGAACACTTTTTTTTGTATCTATAAATAACAAACTATATGGACAAGTATTGAGATATTTTACCATCACTTCGGTGGTATAAACATCATGGATGCTTTTCACCAGTGATGCTCTGTTTGATCGGCAATTCTAATAATCACATTTTATGACTCAATAGGTACTTGCTAAACTTGGCCGATCTCATGAATCGAACGCAATTTGATGGTCACTGAATAATTAATACTTTTTTTAATCAATATTTAGTATTCTGTTAAAACAATAGTTACATTACACATATTATGTAATAAATGTAAAAATGAAACAAATATATAAAAGTATAATTCTTTATCGGCTGCAAAAATCCTGATCCGCACATGCTTCTTTTCCACTAAATATAGGAGTAGGACTTTGAGCATTTACCCAGGCAGCAACAGTAGTATTAGCACACAATGTCTTTATGGGGCTCATGTGGCACTAGTTTGGGAAACTTAACATTTATTTTTTGACCTTGCAAATAAAACGCTTTAAATCTCACCAGAGCCGGTGGGAAGCTGATACTGTTTGCTTTCAGCTTCTTTACAGTGTTGCCTTGTGGCATGGAGATCAAGCAGCATTGTACAGGGCTATCAAAGCACACAGAACAACACAATCCCAACATGCTACTTTTTGTTTGTGCATGCAAGCCCTTATAAAATGCAAGTGTTGTAGCTCTAAAATAAAGAAATGTACTAAATATGAGCGTTGGTGGTTGGGTTGAACACAAGGGATCTGTGCTGGAAGAATAGAAAATCAAGAGTCGTTTCGACATAGGTTGCATTCATTGTTTTGGTCTGTGTTAGTTATTTCTTTTTTTTCTTTTTACAATTTATATTCTCTTGCAAAGTCATATCTATTTTACATTTTCTTGTGTAAAACAGCTGCAATTAGTCCTAGACAGGTCATTGAACTAAATATGAGATTCCATCAGGGGGCGCTGTGTTTCGGGAACCTTGACATGACACTGTTTACGCTTAGGGATAACACTTGGTCGTGTTTAAAATTTTGTTTGTATAAATAATCTTACAAAATGAACAAGTTGATTAACCATTTTCAATTGCAAGACAAATATGCGCGGATAGGCCTACACACTGCGTTTTGAGGCTAATAGACATGTTTTTAAATAACACAACCAACACAAATAAAAGTATAGCTTGTTATTATTAGCTAAGTCTAATAGAAACCATAAACTGTTTGCGCCGTCTCTCCAAATTAATGCAAATTATGGGAATAAACTAAAATAGAATGTCCTAACAAAAAAAATCGCTCTACAAACCGTGTGGATGTGGTTTGAATGATGAAAGGAAACACATTCTGTAACTTGTATGCAGAAATTTATACGGACTAAACTGAATCTTTCTTCAAATAAAGGGCTTTCCCCTTAAATAAGCGAGACACGGGTCAGGACATATGATGAATGTCACATTTATGGTTAAAATGAATAGACTTTAAATGTGCAGTTCAAGTCAAGATAATTTTACATTTAACAAATTCATAGCATTTGTTCTGTTTTGTTTTCAGAAAATTGAAAGAGTTGTATTTGTTGGGAATTTCCTGCGAATCAACACAGTTTCAACAAAGCTGCTAGCTTACGCCATGGACTTTTGGTCAAAAGGACAGTTGAAAGCCCTGTTTTTGGAACATGAAGTAAGTTCCTGTTCCGGTTTATATTTAGAAAACAGTATTTTGCTTGCTTTTGCCTGCGCGCGGTATTTAACAAACTGTAATACATTACAGAGATCTGCTAAGCACAATTAACAAAGGTTGTGGTAAACTTTCTAATATAGATGCTCTTTCTATGTGCAGGGCTACTTTGGGGCAGTTGGTGCCTTCCTAGAGCTACTGAAGATGAATGATGACCTCTGAGGCATTGAAGAACTCTTGAACTTTCTAACCAGAAGCTGCTGTAAGATGTGAAAGAAAGCCTCCTCTTATTACCAGGAAAAGCCAATTCAACTATTTAATATGATGCCTGTATATGTCCTTGTTTGAAAGATTAATACAAGCCTGATCTAGATCTTTGTATCAGGTTTGAAGAGTTTCGTGTGTATTTGCCACTAATAGGAACGGTACAGTCTACTGGAAGATAAAATAGAGATGGCTATGTTATAATAGACAATACCCCAAAAGCCAAAATCTGATGATTTTTAGACCGATGCCGAGCACTTCTGCAAAATCGTTGATAGTTGTATGTTTTAAATATTTGGCATAGAATATAAATTAATGGAAGTTAAAGTAATCTACAGCTTTGCCCCTCCTCCCTTGTCCTAAGTCATGGTTCCATTGTATTATAGTCTTCTGTACCGCATCCAAAGTGTTTCAGTAGTTCTTTTTTTTTTTTTTTTTTTTTTTGTCAAACGTTTCTGCTTTTACAGGTTCAAAAAGTAAAGATTTGTTTAAACCATTAACTGTTGAAAGATTTATAGATTTATATATCAGATGGCTATAGTAACAAAAAAGTTATTTATTGATATGGGCCGTTGACTCCATGTTCCTTTTATACCGGCCATGCTGGAGTTGCCTAGTTCTCATGTTGTGAATGAAAAAAAAGAAGTGCCCAACAACAATTAGCGGTTAGTCAGTAAATATGCAAAATACAGCAAATCTGTTAATTCCCTGATTAAGATGTGACCATTTCTATGCATGCCTCAGTAAACTGAACACATCAGGCCAGCATTAGTGAAGCCTGTAGCGCTTAGTGCCAGGGCAGGAGATTTGAACATATTACTTATTGGACTGTAGACTGGGCAGTATTAACCAAATCAAATATATACATAATTTTTGAGATATCTCCACCTGGGAATTTAGAAGCTATAAATTTTGGGACCAAGATTTTTCCTCTTTGCTAATCATCAGATTTATTTTTTTTTTTAAGACGTAGTTAAATTAAGCAGATTTATTTAACAATAACAGTACGATCCCGTTTTATTCCATAGTCTGAATGATAAGTTGTTTGTGGAATGACTACTCACATGACCATAATTCCTTGGACCCTTGAGGTGTACTTACACTGTAATAGATGTTTTTTATTTGCTTGTTTCTATTTAAACCATTTGTTTTTGGTTGTAGCATTATAGTCATATTTGTGGTATTGTATGATGGTATCATAATTTCACTTGAAACTCCAATTTGAGCCTCTAACACATCTCCTGCCTCCCCAACAAATGCCTTCATCGAATGCTCTGTGCTTTTCTCATCGACACGCTGCATGTTTCTTTTGAAGAATAATGCTCAATGGACCTTTAAACAGACGAAATCTGGCAGGATTGGTAACATGGTTTTATTCTTCGACAGACTGATTTGAGCTAGGGCTGTTGAGTAACAGTCATAACCACAATTATAGGAACAGTTTGTTCTTTAACTCCCTCTGTCTTGCTTGTCTGTATCTGTCTGTATGATCGCAAGCATTGTGACAGATTTTTAGTGTATGCAGAATGTGAGCAGTGCATTTCTGCTGACCAACCTTTTACTATTTAACGCAAATATGCAGAGCGTTAACCTCATCATAGTAACTGAAGTCAAACACTAGTACTATTTTCATGTTGTATCAAATATTTAGTATTCAATCACCAGCTCTCTGCAGCCACATTAACATATTGTATATTTATTTAAAATGCCTCTTACTCTAAAACTCATTTGCGGTTGTAGACAAATGGACGTTTAGGCTCTGGCAAATATTGCATTGTCAATGGGAATCGAGCATTCCCTTCTATTGTACATAAATTTAAACCTGTATGTGAAGAAGCTTGAGTTCATTTTGTTTCTTCTGCACATTTTTCCGTTTCGTCCCACCATAATTTCTACTTTATCCTCAGAATTGCCTTATGCTGTTGGTTGCCATTTTGACTTTGGATTATCTGTGTATGCACGATGGCAGTCAACACTTTTTTTTTTTTTTAAATGTGTTTCTGTCCAGTGTTACGGGGTGCCTTTACTAATGGAAACCAGACTTTTATTCTGTGCATTTCTTTTCCTCTTCTAGATGTTATTGAAAAATCTTAATGTTTAGTTGGTCTGTTCATGTTTTTTAACCAGGAAATTGAATCCACATGTTGGTACACACTGTTCTAAGCTGTTCTAAGTTTGTGCAAACTTAAACGACACCAGGAAGAATGATATGAATACAAAGCAGTGTGAGACAAGTTGAGGCACTACAAGTCTTTCTCAGTAATTGTTGAATGTGCTTAGTTCTAGGTGTTGTTTGCGTATTGCTTAAATGGTAGGGCTTAACATATCCAAAAGCATGTTCTGTTCTTTCTCTCGGGGGGGGGGATTATTTTTTTTACGTGCACCAGTCTGTTTAATTGTGATTAATGCATTATCACCTCAAACCTTTAGAGTTGATATGATTAAGTAATAAGATCCTTACTGAATCTGGTCTCATCTTTTTTTAAACACCACTGTTTGTTCCTTTCAGCAGTAATGAGTATAACATACCTGATAGAGTATCAGAACATGCTTGGTCTCAGCTATATGGCACATACCTAGCCTGTGAAAAGGCAGCAGAATACCGTGTGTGTAATCCTTACCATCAGTGTTGTCACTCTGATCTGACATTGTGTGGACCTTGTTTACATGTTGCAGAGGGGGCCAGGACTTGTTTATGCCCATTAGGAATGAATAGCTCATTCCAGTCTGCTCGAAATTTCATGTTATCACAAACCTCGTTTGATATTTTTCCCTGTATTCTTTAGATTTTTTTTTCTGTTGACAGCAAACCATGTGAATAATTATTAAATGTGATCAATGAGTGAAAATGTAATCAGGGTGTCTTCATTTGGTGTGTTGTGTGTAACACCTATTTTACATAAAAAAAATAAGATTACAGTAATACAATTATTTACAGTTCGCACACATCATATAATTGGCCTTGTGCTATGCAACTTACCTTAATATAAATGTACACAGTGATGCTTTGTGACAAAGGTCAAAACTTAACCTCGCAAGAGATTCAGAGAGTTAGCATCAAACAAAACAGACAGTGATAAGGGATATATTTAACAGTTCCAAGCATTTCTTTACATACAAGTTTACAATGTTATTTTATATTAGGTAGTTTACGTGGTTATTATCACCCACATTGTGTACACGGTTGTTTTATACACTTCTTATTACTAGTACTCAAGTTCACAGTGTTATTCAATATTTGATGCGTTTATAAAACATCTAAAGAAGGGGTGAATAGATATTAATAAAGTTCATTGTCATTCATTTTTTAATATATTTTATTACAAATAACATCTAAAGAAGAGGTGAATAGATATTAATATAGTTCATTGTCATTCATTTTTTAAATATATTTTTATTAAAAATAACATCTAAACAAGTGGTGAATAGATATTAATAAAGTTCACTCATTCAATATTTTAATATATTTTTATTAAAAATAACATCTAAAGAAGAGGTGAATAGATATTAATATAGTTCATTGTCATTCATTTTTTAAATATATTTTTATTAAAAATAACATCTAAAGAAGGGGTGAATAGATATGAATGTAGCTTTATGTGCACGAAACCTACAGTTGTATACTATGGTATAGAACCTGATGGAGCTGATGGAACCTGATAGAGCTGCTGACGTTGTACTTCCAGCACTGACGTCTTCTGGCGTCGTACTGTACTTTGTTAATCATACTAGTTAGTATGTTAGTACGCAGCTGAGAAAGTCTCCCAGGAAACGCGCGAGCTTAAGTACTGTAGATCCACATCCGTCACACGACATGCTGTGTGGAGTCGCCTGGACTGAGCAGGATGTTTCCGCTGCTACGAACTTCGGCGCCGGTGGAAAGTTTACCGCTGCGTTAAAATGACGATGGAACTTCAAAAGTTTACAGAATGTCTGAGTTGTTTATGGGGCTTATCTTGTTTACTGTAGAACAGTTTGTGTTGTGGAGGCCGATGTGGACTTGGCGTTTTACACGAGGCTGCTGACTGCCGCTATGGTAAGAAACTTATCACCTATTGCTTTCATTATGTTACACTGTAAAGCCGAAACTTCAACCTGAACGCAGGTATATGGTCATTTGATATTTTATATGTTTATATATATACTTCTGATAAAGAAATAAAAAGAATTACAAGACGTAAGAATAAGAGGAATTTAAATAGTTACGCTAGTTTAATGCAAGTTAATTAGCTCAAATTTTGGCTAACGGTTTTTTTTTAACTCCTACAAACCTAGCACATAGGACAAGTGAGTTTTGTTCATGCTCAATAATTAAATTCTACACACACTATTAGCCTGTAATTATTAGCACCTGTTTCACAGCCGTACACAGTAATTTCAGACATTTAGTCATTGCATTCCTGATGAATTTCCATTTTACATGCCTAAAATACTGGTGCTGTACAAAGGAGTACAAGGAAGTACAAAGGAATTGTCTGGAACACTAAAGTTAATGAATGGTTTTTTTTTTTTGTTGTTTTTTTACATTGAGTTTTGTTCACACAGAAAAAACAATATTACAACAATTTCCTCATATTTTCACAACAGGGACACAAAAATAAGTAAAACAAATACCCTTATGTTGTATATATAGTTATAGAACAATGAGCAATACATTTGACACAAGTGTGTGAGTAAGTTCATTTCTGCTGATATCTGCAGTCTACTAAAATCTGCCCTTTGTGCACAAATCATTTGAATTGATTCACCACATGCTTTCTAGCAGATTTCTGTGATGGAGGGAGATGTGGTGGGTAATGAGAACCTGAGAGTCACAGAGTGTGTACCTTTATAGAAAACGCACGCCAAAACATTTGTCAGCCTTTTAGCAGGGTTGGGAGGGTTGCTGGGGCAGACGGCAGGTTCCTGAGATAATATGGCGACGCCTGAGTAAGCAAGTCTGCTTTTCATAAACGAGCATCATGAGAAACTGTCACCTTTTTCAGACCAGCTGTGAATCAGTAATGCAGTCCATATGCCGAGGAAGGTCCCACTGCATCCTTTGCCCTACACTCAGGATGTCCCAGGGTTACAGGCTAGATGTGGCCTACTCTCTGTTAATCGTTGTAGCTCATCATCATTTATTTTGTAGTCCATCGTCTGTTTGTGACATCCTGTGCTGAGTCGAGTTATTGCACAATTCACACTTTAAAAGGAACTCCCGAGCTTGTTTGAGACACAGTGTGAAAAGTTTGTGTGTCTGTGTGCGTGTCTGTCTATGAATGCATGTGCTTTGAACTTGTGGGTAAGGAGCAAGAAGTGGAGGTGGGTGCAGCTTCCATGGCTCTGGAAAAGAAGAGAAAGAAGACAGCAGGAGTTCTTCCTCCAGATGGGGGCTGGGGTTGGATGATTGTGGCTGGCTGTTTCATGGTCACTGTCTGTACTCGTGCTGTAACAAGGTAAAACCGGTTTAAAGCACATCACTATCTCTTGGTGCTTTGTTATTGTACCAGTTAGTATTAATACACCCACCATGACATTGTCTGCAAATTTTTCAAACCTTCTTACTGTTCAATCTAAAATTGCACACAATGGCAAACATGGTACATGATTAATGTCTAACAGTTGAGCGTTATTATCTGTTGAGGCTGAGATTCTTATGTAGATATATCGTGTTCAAATGTAGACATGAATGCAGCAGATACCATGAAGAACACTATATTTAGTTCCTTCCACAATGAGAATTCTTGTAAATAAACAACACAGAAGGTATGTATGGTTTCTGACATAGCCAGTTCAGGTTACATTTGTGAAGGGGGTAAACAAGTTGGCAAGCTGTCAAACATATGGACGACGGTGGTCCTACTGGTTTTTCAGGTAATAGTTGGTGCGACTAGCAATTAACATTTGAGCCATTTTAGTGAAAAGCAGAAGAAGGAGCAGCTCCGTATAACTGAAAACTAATGCCATGCTATCTCTTACCTTTAGTGGCAGAGAAGCTGGTCCTTTAAGGTGTCAGTTCACTTTAAGCGCTGAACATAGAGAAGGGATTTATTTAATTCCTATTCTTTTATAATGAACCTTTTTTTTTTTATTGATAATGGTCATGGCCTCTCCCTTTCTATAGAGATATCAGTGATATGTGTCAATAAACTAGCTTGTCCCGATTGAACGATTTCCCAGAGTTGAAAGAGCAGCCTGAAACTCGTCCCATCCCCACTCACCCTTACACACATTTTCTTTCTTTTTAGCTAGCATTGCATGTGCAGATGAGTGTGATTTAGAACCTGAAGGAACACATTGACACTAATCTGGCTGGCTCAAAACAGTTTGAACAGTAGAGTGAAAGATGTCTCTCCCTCAGATGGGCCCCTGGCTCGCTTTGCATGTGTGTGTTTTTTTGTCCAATGGTTGGGTATGTAAGAGTCACTGGCTGTCATATTCACTCTTAGTGATGTGACCCTGGTCTCCTGCCTGGTGCTTTCAGCATGTTTGTTCAGGTGCATGCAGGCTGTGGTAAGACTTGTACCTCATTAGCCTTTTTCATAGCTTTCTAACTCCAAAGCCCTCCTATGCTCCCAAAGCTGAACTACTAACTGTCCAGTTAAGCAGCAGTAATAGCAGGATTCAGTGTCTCCTCTTATTTGACAGAAAGTGATTCTCAGTAATTAACGGAATGTGATGTTTCATGGGAAGTAGAGTGGTTCTCAAGGACTGTCACATGCTTTAACTTTCAGCTCTTACATAAATGTTGCTTTATCTTTTCCAGATGCATCTCTATATTTTTTGTTGAATTTCAAATGCATTTTGGACGCGATTACTCTGGGACTGCATGGATTCACTCGTTAGTAGACTGTACCACCATGCTGTGTGGTACGTGGTCTTTTTTTTGGATTTTATTCACTGCATTTACAATGCATAAAGAAACCTGCTGAGCCAGTTCGTTCACCCTTATTGAAATCCGGTAATAGGTAAATGTTTGCTTTTGTGCTTACCATGATTAAATGGTAATTATTTCTCATTGGATGTGTAAGGTATTTTCATTATGTTATCATGTTGAGATTATTTTTGCATACCTTAGGCATGTCCAGTCGTGCCATTCTCTTGCATACATTTGCAAGCGAAGTAGCCCCTTTACTGTGTGTAGTTTTTATTTGAATTAGACAATAGGAAGAATGAAAGCCAACAGGAGGCTCGGGGGGGGGGGGGGGGGGGGGGGGGGGGGGGGGGGGGGGGGGGGGGGGG
>JAOUQX010000043.1:11096291-11109761 GCA_028566295.1 Liobagrus marginatus | reverse complement strand
GAGGTTGGACTGTCTGTGGCCTTTAAGTAAAAAAAAAAAAAAAAAAAAAAAAACACCATTCAAACGATATAAATAGGCACACAGGCAATTTATAGTACCGTTTCAAGTTAAGAGTCTACAATGCATGTATTTTATATATTTTTTTATTTATTATAGAAGTTGTTTCATACCATGTCGGAATGTTTGAAGCCATTGACTTTGTGATGGCCATTCAGGGGTCCATGACTCAACTCTTTTGTACCCATCTGGGGCTCCAACAAGTTGTTTGATCCATTTGTCTCAGGCAAGTGGGAAACTGAACTATAAGAGACTGGGCTTTTCATGTTACTATTCCCACTGACTGCCTTGAAAACACCAGAAGGCAGAGCAGCACCCTTGTCTAGGATTCTGCTCTCCTGGTCAGACTCTTCACTTGACTCCTCATCATAGGGAACTAGGTATGTAGCGCTGCGATACAACGATGTGCCATTGCCCTGCTTGGAACGCTGGAATTTTGAGGTAGAGGATGGGGATTGTGGGCAAGAATAGCTGGCTGATGATGAAGAGCTGCTGGATAGGGTTGATGCTGTCCGGTTGCACCGCACTGCCTTTCCACAGCCGACAGTAAAACTTAACTTGGGCCTCTTCTGTGGGATGCTTGTGGGTCGAACGGGTTGGCGAGAAGAGGAGTATGATGTGGAAGAGTAAGACGCATTGAAATCATCTCCGCTCACACCACTGATGTCACTGGTGCCAGGCTTTGAGCCACTGTGGCACTCCTTTGAGGAGCAGTTGCCGTTGACATATGGGTTATTCTGCAAAATAATCAACAAACCTACTTAAATTGGGTTACCTTGGATTTTTTTTTTGTCAACCTAAAGCTCTTTGTTCATGCTGTGGCTGTACCTTTAACATATGAGGAGGGAGCTGTGGGCCGATGATGGTTGAGGAGGTATAGGAATGCCCATTCAGCTTGGGTGTTAGAACTGGTCGGGGGGATGAGTGGCCTGGAGTAAAACCTATTTGATGACAATCTCCATGTTTTAGATCTGTAGTCCTAAAAGGAGATCAGAAAAGGCATATGTTAATAAGAAATACATCCGACTTACATATTTACCGACATGTATTTATTCAGGATTAAATAGAATTTAATTCAAGTATACCCTTGCTTAATGTAGAACAGCAAATATGCTTGTTGGTTCAGCACAGACTGTATATCGGTAAGAGTCACTGATGAATCATTCATCTGATACCACTGACCATTGCTTGCCTGAAACAAAGACCAACACATTTCCACATTTACATATCCCAATCAGCGGCATCAGAAACCTCTTGTTTAGGCTTAATCACGGGGTGAGAGTGAAACGTGCAGTAGGTCTCACCTTTACGTAGCAGTAGTAGTGTCCAGCATAGCAGCTGAAGCCTGAGTGCACCAGCACAGCATACAGCCCATAGAGCTGTGGCTCTCCTTGAGACTGGGACATGTAGGGTCGCAAATTAAGATACTCAGAGTATCTCACGTCCTGAGCAGAAGAGGATTTACAGCATATTACTAATTTCTTTTATTGCTCTTCTATTGTATTAGGGTGTTTCGAATTGTAAAATGATACATCATGACAAACAAGTTGCTGGAAATACCAACCTTGGAGATTTTGCCTCCAGTGAAGCTAGAAAAGCGCTTCAGCGAGAGGGTGAGCACATTGGAGTTGCGGTGAATGCTCAATCTTTTTGAGGCTTGAACCATTTCCTTACAACTACAAACAAAATGAATTAGAAGACTGACATTATACAATTGCTTCAACATTAACTTTTTTTAATATAAAAATTCTACCCATGTTACAATCAAAAAGCACACACTGCACACGCATAGTATATAGCATGAGGCACTTACGTGCCACACTTGTATGCATTCTCCCAATCCAACTGCTCAGGCTTAACATACAGTTCAAGAGCCTTTGAAATAGTTGGGACATTCTGAAAACAAAAAGTAAACAAATTTAATGTTACCTTGCGTTAACTACAGTCCATAGTATTTATATACGTTATTGATCAAGCAAAGGCGTACACCTATTTTCAAATATCTGTCTAGTACAAATGTAAACAAATGAGCGCCAAAAGGTTTTTTCCCCCCACCACAACAAATTTTACCTTGATGTCCAGTGCAATATCCAAATAAGGATCAAATGTATCTGATACTGCTTTGCAGTTCATGCACTTCACTGTGGAAACAAATTATTCAATTAGTCACTCAGTCAATAAAAGGACAGAGGATAAACATATGTGCATAATTTCCAGTTCACCTCTGGACCTCAAATAGCCTCCAAATATCTGATGGATCAGAGTGGTAGCCTGCGTTTGCCTGTCCAATCTAATCAAAAGAAAACAAATGTCAAAAATGATGTAAGCATCAAGTGACAAATGCCATGAGTTTTATCTTGATTGGTGTCGACATTGTAACAAACATGTCAATTAAATTCTTAGCTTTAAAACAGATTTCCTCGCTTTTCTTTAGTTTTGGAGTGGCGCTAATTTCCTCCAGCAGTGATGTGATTACTCAAATAACAGTTAGGCTGTATACAATACATACATACACATACCAATACATTTTAAATGAACTATTACAGCACTAGATATTTCATGTGTCAAGTCAAACAAGTCATTAGTCAACAGAATGTGCCCAAATGGTCAAGAAATCACAGGATGTTTTCTGTAATACTAATAAACGTAGCACTGCACTGATTGAATTATACTTTGAGCACTCACTTGTTGGTAGGCAGGCAGGACTTTTGCATAGCATCCACTGTGTATCGCAAGAACTCGTGGGCATCCTCTTGATTCCCACACCGGAAATGCTTTGCAATCCCTAAATCATGCAAAAGCAAATTTTAGGAATGCTTACATCCAACTAGTGTTAGCATTTTTTTTTTTGTTTAATAGGAGGTGTATACCCACGTTTCAGTTCATGCAACACACCCAGAGGCTTGATAGCATTCCCCGAATTAGCAAAAACCTGGATGATGTGATTCTGCATTATACACAGCATGCAAAATCCAGACTCTCGACCTTTAAGGGTAAATACAGCAACAATTAGAATCCCAGTATGCAAAATACATTAGAAATATATGCATCATGTGGGTGTGTGAGATGACCCACATGTTCTGGAATGCTCTCTGGACAGCAGGTAGTTGGCAAGCGGTGCAGTGTATGAGAGACACTGAAGAGCTGCATTCAGAAAACATGTGTTGCCCAGGTTCTGGAGACCTGCTCCAATACGATGAACTTGGGTCCATTTCAAGCTGAGACGCTCTGATGGAAACAAGATCTTTTGGGGCAGACTGATGCCATCACCATGATTCATGGCCACTGCATGACAAAGCAGACAAATGATGTGTTCTATGCTTTCCCTACATACAATACAAATATCTAAAGAACCCTAGAAAATAAAGTAAACACTAAATTACTTACCTTGCTCATTTGGCATCTCAGCAGAAAGTGCGGCAGTGCCTCCGTACACAGCACCTTCAAGGCTGGGAGCCACACAGGTAGACAAGGTCCTGGAAAGCTCAGCTGTCGAAGAGTTACTCCAACAGGAGCTGCCGTCGCCCATGCCTCCAGAAGAGGCAGGAGTCAGGGAGCTGGAGTGTTTGCAATGCGCTGACTCAAGGTCAGATTTCTCTGTAGCTTTGTCAACTATAGTCATTGTTCATTCTGTAAAATGGACAGAAAACAATCAGTTTCCATAGTATTGAACGGTTTACACTTCACAGGAAAACTATTTCTGCCATATGCTCATGCAATCGAGTTTTTGATGCTGAAAATCGTGAGACGTGTTTACAAGTGATTTATTAATTTGTTTAGTTATATTTCTGTTGCTATTAACCTTGTACGTGTTTGTCATATCTAGCACTTTTAATCATTTAGCTGATAGATCATCTACAGTATGCTATACACGCATTGTGGATAATTTCAAGGTTGCATTTGTTTACAAGCTCTCTCGTACTACTTGTAAAGCCCGAGATGAGTGCACGTCACAATATTGCCCAGTTGTAGACACTGCATTCTGCTACGCTACCGGCACACCACGTGACTTGCAGGAAACGCAGTTATGTCGACATTTGCTAAACCTGAACTTTAACCAACCAACTCGCCTGTTGTAGCTAAACAAGACAACTACAACCAGCACTTTGAGATCTCCTTAAATTTGCCGTTAAACGTATGACTGTTTTTTGGCCTGCGAACTGTCTAGTCTTTGGCTATATCGCAGTAACCGACAGGCTAGCATTAGCAACACCATTAACTAGCGCTTGTTCTGTCACGGCCTCAAAAATGTAACAAGACCACAGCACATCATTGGTCTATGTACATTTCGAGTTGATTACTTGCTGCTTAGCTGCTAATTGACATTTTCATATAAAGATACAGCGTGAGCACAGGTAATTGTGGTGTGGGAGAAGTGAACCCCTGGCGCTACACCGCCGCCCTCCTCCAGTTAACAGCCAGGCTTTTTACTGACGCTAAGCTGGCTCTGGTGGTCTTCGGACGGCAGAGGCCTCGTCTTCCGAAACGTAACCACCACTAACATCTTGGTTTTCTGATGAAATGAGGACGAGGAATACGAAAAAAAAGATAAGTCGCTCCCGTTACCTCTCCGCACGCATTTTTGCTCAGGTTTTCATTGTGCCGTGAACAAGGGTGTAACAGTGAAACAAGTGTGACTAAACACAATCCAAAGCGCACATTATCGTACTGTTATAGTACACAGATTTAAAAGCGATATTGAGGTACTAAACACTGTCAAAATCAGTACGCCATCTGGTGGTCTATAATTTACGGCACAGTATTCGGTACGGTATTATGCCGTCTTGGACGTGTGGCAAAGCACGAATGAGCACGAGACAGCTGCCCCGCGCCGCCACAGCCGCGCGAACCACAACTAAACATGCAGTTTAAAAAAAAGCAGCGGTTACGTTAGTGCGTTTAGTGTGTAGTAGTACATTGAACGTTTGCGCAAGGAAGCTAGCACACAATAGCATAGGAGGGGCACGAAATTTAAAATTCGCCGGTGCGCTTTAGCACAGAAACATTAGCATTAGCTAACGTACACTCCGCACCGACATCACAAACTCGCCGCACTAACCGGCCCTTTCACTTCACCAGCAGGCACACTAAGAGTAACACGGCACCTACAATAGCCCCAAGAACAACAATGTATACTATTCAAATCAAACAATAAACGTACCTGTGATTTTAATAATCATCTAGTTGTGTTTCCTCCATTATAATATCCATAGAGCGTCCGGCGGCGAACAATGACGTAGTTTCGCCACTGCTACATCCGGGTAACAGACAGCAGATTTAAACCAACCAGCGCTCGGCCTGTGCTGTGAATCTAGAAGCCGACGCCGCCAAAATGTCTGACTGTGTGATCGTCGGATTAACGTTTTTTTTATGTATACATTTAATTTGTAAATGTGTTATTCTTTCAGTGTCGGAAAGCCGGGGCAGTAAATAACTGTAGGTAGCTCACCTGGTCACTTGCACGTGTTTACATAAACAGAGAAAAGTATGCAGTTCATGTAGCTAAAAGCTGTTCATTTATCTATTTCATTCATTCGTTGTCCTGTTCAGGGTCTTGGGGCGCTGGATCCTATCCCAGCTAATTTAGGGGGTGAAGCGGGGTACACCCTGCAAAATCGGCAAATAATCGCAGGGCTAACACGTAGAGACAGACATTCGCACTAAAATTCACTCCTATGGACAATTTAGAGTAACCAACTCACCCATTCCCAATTGCGTGCGTTTTATGAGGCGGGAGGAAACCGGAATACCCCGGGAAACTAGTTTCCTCTTGCCTTCAAACACATTAGCCCTGTGATAAACTGGTGCGATCAACTTGCAATTGTCCAGGGTATACCCCACCTCACACCCCAAATTAGCTGGGATACGCCCCTGCGATGCTGAACAGTATAAGTGGCAGACAATTAAATAATTTTTAAAGGTAGGGTAGGATATTTCCAAAAGTCCAACAATACCAAGCTATAGTTGAAAGCCAAACACCCACCCTCACTGCATAATCCTGCAAATCCCAAACCACGTCTCCTCCAAAACACATGAAAGTGCTCAGGCAGAGCAGAGGCTCAAACAATAAGATGAGAATTACATTGTCTAATTCACCGGTAACTACATTTTACAGTACAAGGCACATCATATTATAATAACAAACGCAAGCAACTTTAAAAAAATTAAGTAATTACACGCAGCAAGTTTATAACGGGAACGTGCTGATGACGTAGCTGTCTGCTCGAACAAGGTGCAAACAGATATGCAACTACATTATGTTGACAGGCAGGTTGGACAGCCTATCATAATGTTTGGACAGGTCATTTTAATTGGGAGTTTTTTGGGGGGTCCTATGCCTTCCACAAATGATATACACAAATATAAATTAATTTTCACCACTTAACTAGATGTGGAGACTTTCAACCAGCATAACAAAAATGTTTTTGAACAAAATCTCCTACCGTGCCTTTAAGTTACAATATAAACTCAGAATGTATCAATTGGCTTATTGGAATGTGGCTTATAAATGTATAAATGTTTGCTAAAGAACAAGGTGGTGTATCTTACCATGGTCACATAGTAAGACTAAGTAAACGCAGCGTGGGCTGATGAATATTTTCTGGAGCAGTCTGTCCACAGAAACATTCTTTTGGCGATTTTGGAAACCTACAGTATACAAAAAATTAAAACCATAAACACAGTAGAGAACATAGTTAGCCCTTACATTTTTTGTTAACGCTTACATTAATTTTTTTATATTTGTCGTTCCGTCAAACTGTTGTTCACACTCCAGTTTAGTAGGTGGCAGTAATGAAGCTTTAGGCTAGAAGAAATGGATAAAGGACGAAGAATACCTTTAACGCCGAAATTATTTCGCAAGTGTCACTTCGGGCGCGGGGAAGAACGCAGCTCCGCAAATGTTTGGTAGCAAAATACGGAGCTAGTACAATGTGTCTCTTTTATAGCGTCGCACGCCTTGGTCACCATGGTAACAGCGTAAAAGAAGCAACGCTAAGGTATTTTTAGGCAAAAAACCTCGTTTTAGAAAGTGTCAACTTTTTACATTTCCAAAAGAACTCGAGACGTAGTAACGTAACACTAGATTTATATGAATAATTCAACTTTTTGGGCTTTTCTTACCTTATCGTCTTGTTTTGCATTTGGTAAGGTGAGCACCATGGCAACACCAAAACAAACACTTTTCAAACAAGCACAAGTTCGTGCGTAATTAACGCAATCTCGCAAACCCTCGCGATATTTTACAAAAACGTATTCAAGTAAAGATTGTAGCCAACAAAATGAAAAGTGAATAATTTATGGAAATATGTTTAATAATATGCATTTTAAACAACTAGAACGGCTATGTACATTTACGAAGCACTTTATTATTATTATTATTATTATAGAATACATGTACTGTACACCTACTCTGAGCTGGCACAAGGCATAAGGCGAACTAAATGGCTGCAAAACCAGTGGTCACCAGGGGGCGCACAAGAGCCGTTTTGTGTTATGAATAAAAGGCAGAGAACCAATTTTTGAGAAGGTAGACAATAAAATCTGGATTAAATCAATTTGTTTGTGCGTTTCACCCTAATTCGAGTTTTTTTTGCACATTTCTATAGTTTTCAGACCAAATTATTCAGCTTTATATTTTATTACATCGTTTTTGTTGTCAAGTTTAACTGTTCATTTATTTCATTACAGTATTTCTATGTTGTATTTCATACTATTGTACTTTTGCATTTATTTATTCTAAAGGAAATATTGAGGTGGTACTGCTTATCTAATGATTTGATTTAAGTTAAATTGCAGTCCTACGCTGGTGAAGGTGGTGTGGGAGATTTTTCAAGTTCAAGAAGATTTATTGTCGTTACACCAAATACAGCTGTTGCAATACATAGTGAAATGAAACGTTAATGCAGGACCATGATGCTACACATAACACTGAGTCACACAAAACAGAACAACAGAGAGTCACATACAACAAAAAGTACTTTTTGTAAAAAATCTTCCCTGGTAACTTTGGGCTCATATATTTAATCAGGCATTTTTAGCCGTCATTCTTATCGTTGGACCATGTGAATCCCTTCATTACCATAACTTACTATTTTATAATGTCCGCTTTCCACACTGCACCCTGTCACAAAAAAAATCGTCATGAAACTAAGTCACGAACATTGCAAAGATTTTCGTTCTTTCCATTTACAGAACACTTTTTGCATGTGGTAGAATCGGTACTTTATAGTGTTAAAGTGCATCTGAAGTATCTGCATGAATGATCTGATGAAATGATCTCATAACATTTGTGCTATTTTTATTCTACTTTTTGCCAAAATGTCCTTAGCTGTTTGAATTATTCCCTTACAGTGTATTACTAACTTGTCAATGTCATGTTTATCTTCAGTGATGGGGGCAGTGTTAGGTTTGCTAGGGAGGGTTTGGAAAATATTAGAAAAAAAAACTTAAAACAAAACTAATCATGCCTGTACGTGTACTCGTATACATCTCTTGTAATAAAAATACAATAAAAAAAAAAAAAAGAAACGTCCTTAGCTTGCGCAAGATAAGATTCTCTATTGAGAATCTTAAAAAAGATTCTTTATTGCTTATCATTTTATTTTGTGTATCGGCAAATAATCTGGTGATACTGAGCGTGGGAAACCAAACATATGCATAACACTCATTTTAAATATGCAAATAAAATAATATTGTCACGTTTGAAGCGCGGAGCCGAGCACCTCGCCCGAATCGCTGGCGTGTCTTGGATAAAGTGAGGAGACCCAATCGCAGGCTGTATGTAGTCCAGTGTTCTTTATTATAACAAAACATAAACTTAAAGCCTGGACAACGTGTAACGACTGCAACAACTTTAACAAACAGCACTGAGCTCTGGCAGTGCTTCCTTCTTTATACCCGTGGCTTGATTAGAGATTAACGCACGTCAGTTGCACTCGGTTAAGCCAAGGTAGACTCATCAGCTTAGGCGAAAGTGTGGCACTCAGTGTGTGTGTGCGAACAGAAACAAACAAACAAAGCACAACGCACGCACTGTCCTTCGTGCTCGTTACAAATATCCATCCATCACAGGAATATAAAATGCTTTAATGTTTTACAGACAACAGAAAATTGTTTCCAGAAATACATATGTTCTAAATGGATATTTGCTATTTGTTTGTTTTGTACATCTTGGTCAAGTTAAATTAATTCACAGGAACATGTCACAAAGAAAGAAAAAAAAAGCTATAATATACACTTTTACAGGTTTAATATTCCAAAGTCGCCTAACTACTGAACAGTCAGTAGTCATAAAGGTGGTGTTCTCTCTGGTCCATTTTGTGAGGTTTGTAACTGGCCGATCTGTTTTCTGAGTTGTATAATTTCCTCTTCTTGCTCAGAAATCCTCCGTTGTAAATTGTGGATCACCTTGGAGAACGTAAGAGCGCATTAATATGTTATTATATTCTGATTTCCAATGCTGCATGATTGGCACAATCACATGGCATCCCCACAAGCCTGAGACAGACCCTCAGCAACACACCTTTCTAAAATCTACCAGTCACACTTCCAAGGTAGTGGACCTTATGAATCATGTCCGATTTAATTTTAGTACTTTATGTACAAGACCTGGAAACCGTTGCAGAGGCACCTACCATGTCTTTGTTGTTAAATAGATCACTTTGGAGTAACTGGGACGCGCTTGGTCGCAGTGTGGGGTCCGGGCTGGTCAGAAGCTTAATTTGCTCAGCTAGGACCGGCCACTTCTTACACAAGTCATCTGGAAGTATCCCCTTTCTTAGGTCTTGGAGTGTTTGCACACGCTCCATATCTGTCCCAAATGGCTGGAACAACTCAACGGCGATCACTCCGACACTATACAAGTCTGACTATGAACAAACAGGAGAGATTTCAGGGAAATCAACAGAATCTGGTGTCTTCTGGCAGATCAATGAGCATCCATATTTAAATACATTTACAGCATTTATCAGGTAACCCTTATCCAGAGCGACTTAGATTTATCCCATTTATCCAACTGAGCAATTGAGGGTTAAGGGCCTTACTCAGGGCCCAGCGTAGGCAGCTTGGTGGTGCTGGGACTCGAACCCACGATCTTCCGATCAGCAGTCCAACACCTTAACCACTAAGCATCCACTTCACACTATTATTCTAATATTTATAATATAAATAAAAACATGTATCCGTGTCAGTATGTATAAGATGATTAGGTTTATTCACTTTTGAGTCATAATGGGAGCCCTGTTGTTGTTCTGGAGAAGCATACACAAATGTGCCCACTCCTGTAGTGTGAGAGGACTCTGGAAAAACAACAAGAATTTTAACTCAGATTATTAGATTATTATATACAGAAGCTAAGACGTAAAGGACAACACTGAAAACACTTGTTTTGACAGTGTAGGGTGATGGTGAAGTTTGGGCATTTTTCAACTAAATGAAACAGAAGTTCAGTCTCACCTGCATTTACAGTCATATTAGAAGTGGACGCTGGCTGTTCGTTTTCATTCGCCACAATATGCGTACAAGCCAATCCGAAATCACCGATTTTTACACAGCACTCAGGACCGTGCAGGAAAATATTCCTTGGCTGTAAACAAAAGTAATACAACAATATATCTGCAGTACCGATGCAGTGACATCATTACTCCTTCAAATAAAGACTAGTTTTCCTAAAAGAAAAATAATAAATGTTTTGATAAGTTGTTTTAGTGCTGCCCTTGAAACTCCAAAATGTGTTTAACATGTAATTGTACAATGTTTCTGTATCTTATACTCAGGTTCTTCATGTGGATGCTGTAGTTGGCATAAATAACAATGACAGTCGTTACAAAGTGCACTTAACTTATACCTATCTTCCACCATATTGGTTTCTCTACAATAAATACTTCTATGCAATAACAAAGGCACTTCATTGCTATATTCATGGAAGTGCAAAGTCTCTGACTGCGCTAGAATCTGGTGCCTAGCCTGATCATAGACGATCATTCTTTAGTTTCTCTTAAACATGGTATAGATACTGAACAAGTCCAGGATGGACCTCTGAGAATAGTGTTCTACCTGTTCGTTAGTGAGAAGTAAGCTAAAGAATGGTCATCTATGATCAGGTTAGGCACCAGATTCTAGCGGAGTGTATTTGGCACAATGTATCTGGACCTTGCACAACAGGGCAAATACAGCAATCCTGTTTCTCACAATGGAAGTCTCGAAATGTAATAAATATGTAGTAAGCCACATGATTTTAAAAAATAAAAATAAAACAAAACAACCTTCATCAAAAAAAACGTCCCTGTCATCTCGGTCCGTCACCGATGGACGGTGTACAAGGATGGGTCAAGACTGAATTTATGTTAATATGTCTACATTTACAATACATATAACCTCTAGCTACACATTCTGCTGTCCCTAACATGAGGACGGTTCCCCCTGAGACTGGTTCCTCTCAAGGTTTCTTCCTAACATTACATTAGCGGAGTTATTCCTTGCCATCGTCGCCTAAGGCTTGCTCATTGGGATACATGTCACACATTCACATTTTTTATATTTCTTCCTAACGTGTATTTTCTGTAAAGCTGCTTTGGGACAATGTGTATTGTTCAAAGCGCTTTATAAATAAAATTGATTTGATTTGATCAAAAATGGTTCTCTGCGGGCAGCATGCAATAGAATTTGACTATTTGAGAAAATGAAAAGGTCAATCTTTTATACTGTGGCTTTGATTGCTCAGCGGATCAAAACTTTCCAGTGCTTGGTTCTGATGGAGTTGTAACAACCGCACTGTTTGTATAGATAAGAGACACGGAAGCACTAAATCACTGCCATGATCGGCTTTTTCTGAATAAGAGCCTCATCCCACAGGGATCAGTTTTATTACTGATTTTTTTTCTTCTTCTCAGGACTCTCTCTAGGACTTTCTTTTGCACACGCATGCACAAATTGCACAGAATGTATATGTACACTGTATATTTATAGTATTTATAGTATATTATAAGTATATTATTATTATAATATTGTCATATACATATTGCATATAGATGTACATTTGTAATTAGTAATTACTGTACTTATTGGTAATAGTATTTATATGCAACCCACCCCCCTTTTACACTTTCTTTCTCTCCCTCACCGCTATTTACAGCAAACCTTCGGTCAGTCGTCAAAGCATTTCACTGTATGTTGTACCATGTATGATGTACACGTGACAAATAAACTTTGATTCCATTTGGTTAACTTTAAGTTACTTTGACTTTGAAGCACTTGAACTTTAATTGGTGTACCGTTCTAAGAACTGTGAAACACAAATGTAAATTTGTGCAAATCTACCTTAAGGTCTCTGTGCATAATTCCACATGAGTGAATATACTCCACCCCTTCAAGTATTTTCTTTAAGATTCTGAAGACTTGTTGAGAGTCAAATGACTGAAAGAAACCTTCAAAAAAAAAAAAAAATTCATTTAAACAGTTTGCATTTATATTGAAATGCCGAGCTGCGGTAACAAACCCAATGTCCCACTGGGGATGAATAAAGTGTTCTGATTCTAATATTGGATTTACCTGTTGAGTTGGTGAGACCTGGCTTTATGGTAAAGTTCCTTTCCTGAATCCACTCTTTGAGTGAACGCTCACACAGCTGCATTTGGATGTACAGCATTAAGTGGAACTGAACCTGTAGAATGAACGTTCTGTAAAACTTATGAAAGAATGAAAGCATCACACAATACATACTATATTTTTTTTGCTTTGCCACCTTTGTTTAGAAAATGATGAACAACATGCCTCCTTTGGATGTGTTTCAGCCTGCAGCTGACTGCTCATGTCAACATATGACTCTTCGGAGAGTATTGAACTTTCCCATTGAAATGCAGGGCAGGTATCCTCATGTGGGCGTGGCTCTCCCAGGTACACACATGGGACAAAATTCAGAGGTTTGGGCATGTTCGTGGACAGAGCCTTACTTTTCGGGTCGTTTGGCACTGAAGATGTTCGGACGTTATTTGAGCTATTAAGTTGCACTTTTTTGTCCTTTGAGCACTCGTGGTTTTCAAAAACAATGGACGATCCACTGGTGCTCTCTTCATCAAGACTGCAAAAGAGACTCATCGTCATGAAACTGCAGCAGGCACCTTCAACTGTCCTGAATCAGTAAACAATGATCTTACCTTTCTGTTTTATAGGGTGTTTCTAAATCTGGTACAACAGACCGAAAGGGTGATGTACTATCTAGTAGAAAATAATACAAGTCATTATCAGTGTTTAATCTGACTGCGTAAGCATTGTGGCTATGTATCGGCTGGGGTGGCTCAATGGTATGATGCTCTGGGTCAGTAATCAGAGGGTCGGTGGTTCAAGCCTCGCACCAGGCAAGCTACCATCATTGGGTCCTTAAGCAAGACCCTTAACCTCACTTGCTCCAGGGGC
>JAOUQX010000043.1:11071387-11081732 GCA_028566295.1 Liobagrus marginatus | reverse complement strand
TTTTTTTTTTTTTTTTTTTTTTTTTTTTTTTTTTTAAAAGTTCAACGTTACAACGAGTGAGACACGTGATGCACTGATGCGCTTAAAGTGCACGAGTGAGGCACGTCCTGCACGGATGCGTTCATTGTGACATTGTGACGTTCGCTCCGCCCACAGAAGCCGGCTCGTAACACGAACTTTAGCTCGCAGCTAAAAGCCAAAAATCGGCCGAGAGACGACTCGTACCTCAAAAAACCCGTTAGTTGGGTCACTCGTAAGTCGAGGCCTCACTGTGTGTGTGTGTGTGTGTATATATATATATATATATATATATATATACACCTCACTTTTTAATCAGTTTATTTAAAGTGTCTTATCTCCCAGGTCATATGGGTGAAATGAAGCTGCTCTTCCTGTACAGTTGAGTCTTTTGCATTAACTCCTCAGTGACCTCAGCATAGTGACCTGCCATGAAAGTAGCCACGTGGGAACTCGGCTCATCTTTGACCACAACGGCCGCCTCATCCAGCGAGTTCCTCATCCCCGGCAGCAGGGGACCACCGTCGGCCTTCAGCAGCTCTTCTCCACCCTGCCGGTTCGGCACAAAGAGTTTCAGCGCAACATCAAAAAGGTTTTATTGCAGTGTGAAAAGTTCAGATGTTGTTGTTGTTGTTGTTGTGTATTATCATGTTGAACATGTCCGTGTCGGAGTAATTGGGCTGCTTTATCATACAGGAGTTTTCCAAGATGGTTCACATTCTCCAGTCATACTGCATCATCTCCACTGGTGTGCGCATCACATGTACTAATCAGCTGGGCCAAGGCAAGCGAAACACTGTAGTGTGCACCAGTGGGAGCCAGAGCATGAGGGATAACATTGGGGCACTTTTTGGACCAAAACAGGTAACAAAATTCTATACTTATCATTGATATAAAAAGTTACGCTTGTTTCAGCAAGTCATAAACTATTTTAAGAATCAGATCAGGGTCCCACTGTATGTGAGGATTTTTTAAATAAGGTATTTGTGCGCCATTATTCATAGCAGTATAAACATGGTAAATGATCATTTATGCACATAACTATACCATAGATTTCTATAAACAGTAGTGCTTGTTCATGGTTTTCCTAATGGCAGTCATAAAAAACTTGAAATTGATCTTAAAGCCAAGACCTGACTTTTTTGTATTTATTTATTCATTTATTTATCTATTTATTAATAATTTTTTACTTTTAAGATTGCTGCTTAGAGATCACAATTTTTTTTCTTTGAGAGAGCGAGATCAGGCTTGTGGAATGGTCATAGCTTCATTAATTAATAAGGGTTCTGTTGCATGTAGCAGACATACAGAAAATACAGCTTTCCTGCTCAGACAGATTAGGTGTCAGCCTTATAATCATGTCCTGGAGGTACTAAATATTAAACGGTATGTAGATGAAGCAGTGCCTGAATTCTATACAAATGTTTGTGCTGGAAATGCATACGTTCGTTTATATCCCTTTTGAGTTGTTATTTTTACATTTATTTTATGAAACACTGGTTATATTCCAGATATCGGTTTTAATATTGAACTTGTTCTAAATGTGGATCATTCTTTCTTCGCAGCTCCAGAGTCTACTTCCTTTTCAGCAAATATCTCCCAATGAGAATGTTAAGGAGGATTATGGATTAACTGGGGAAGAACTTCCTAAAGATGTTTTCACGTGAGTTCCATGTTCTGCTTCTTAATATGATTCAGTTGTGTGAATCAAACCCGCTACACACTATAATAATCTAAACGACCACCCTGAGACTGAGTAGGGCATTTTGGATCTGCATAATCACCCTGACAATCTGCTTAAACCCTGCATCAGCCCAAACACCAAATGTGAATCAAACACATCATGTTTTTGGACTGTAGCTGACATTTTGTTGTGAATATGAGCTGATAAACTGGGCTGTGACGTGCAAACTGAGCCCGGAATGCTGCAGAAATGTCAACTTTATGAACAAAAAGAGAAAAGCGCTAGATATGAAAGTATCAGTTCTTATGCCACATATTATTTATGTAATTGTGTTTGGGCTGCAGCTATCGATTTTTTGATTAACCGAAAATTCTACCAATTTCTTCATTGATCAACCGAGTAATCAGTTAAGTAGTACTTTTTCTTTATTTAAGAGTAATTGTAAATATACAAGAGAAAATAAGGTGGGCCTCTTAAAATGAATATGAAATAAAAAAAAATAATAAAAATTTATGAAATAAAGAAATTAACATTTATATTGCTGAAATTCCATACAATAATATGTGTAAAATTAAACCCATATAGTTCATTTAATTGCTTGCTTGCAGCTGGTGTGTGTGTGTGTGTGTGTGTGTGTGCGCATGTGTGCGTGTGTGTGAGAGACACACAAAGGGAGAGACAGACTATTAATATGAACGCTTAGACTTTCACTAAACTTCGTTAATTGAGGACATAATAACGAGCCCCCATATTGATTTACGGTCCTTAATAGTCATTTCATATAATCACAATTAAAATACATTTTAGGGACGTCATTTCAACTAGCAATCATGTTGATTTAGGGTCCGAGTTAAGCGTAGCTTTTGTCGACTATGCAACGTGGACCGTGTGTTTTTGGTTGAGATGTTGAAGCATTGAATTCATACTGATGTGATTCGCAAGTTAAATCTTACAGTAAACATACTGTATTAGTTTTCTGGCTGTAGCAGAAAGTTTTCTGTATTTGTTACATACCCTGAGTTTAGCGGATTGCGGCAGTGATAAATGATCCGTGGGGAAACACAACTCTCCGTTTGCAGTTCAATGAACTAAATGAAGCATCGAGGCAAATAATTACTCAAGGAATTATTTCAGCTCTACATTCTGTAGACATTTACTAGAAGTATAAATGAAATAAATATGATTAGGAATTGGCATGCATACTAATAAGTGTGAAAATGCTTTAAAATATCTTCAACCTCTTAATTAAACATTAACATTTTCACTGACGTATCCAAATTATGACCGTAGTTTCCATGCAGACCTTTTTACTGGGCTTACTGAACTTTTAGGGTTCCTTATTTACTGTTTATTTGCATTCCAGCATTTCTGGTTATGTCTCACAAGCCGATCACGGTGTGGGAAGAAGTTCAACTGACCGCCAATTCTTCTTTATTAATAAAAGGCCCTGTGATCCATCCAAGGTGCCCACATTTACTAAATAATTAGCATTATTTAGCTTATATACTATGTTTTTCTCTAACTAATTAATTCTTACAGATTTCCAAGGTTGTAAACGAAGTCTATCACATGTTCAACCGTCATCAGTACCCATTTGTTGCTCTAAACATTTCTGTTGCTTCTGGTAAGAAAAAATGACCACACGCCATACTGTAAAAAGCTGAAACTGCAAAAAAAGAAGATGAATCATACACACAGGATTTAAAAAAAAATCCTTTTTAATTGTTTTCTATTTTTGTTTTTCTCCACTATGTAGAGTGTGTCGACGTCAACGTTACACCCGACAAACGTCAGATTTTTCTTCAGGAAGAAAAACTGTTGCTTGCTACATTGAAGAGCTCTCTCATTGCCATGTATGAGACTGGAGTCAATAAAATCAATCTCAATCACGCACCACAAATCACAGGCTGTACGTGTGCCAAATCACTACGTTCTCATATTGTATAACACATTCTACCCATTTGTCTAATTCGTTTTGTTTTACTGTTTCTTTTTGTAAGGTTTTTCCAGATCTAGTGATTCTGCTAAAAGTTCAGACAGTCCTCGAAAAGCTTCACTTTCTGGATTGACTTCAGAAGATGATTTAGAGACTTTGACACAGACGAAGAAGACATCTTTTAACCTAGCTGAACTTAAGGCAGCATTTTCAAAACAGCAGGATGCTAATATTAGGACGAAGACCTCCAACAATAAAACTGGGCACAGTGGTCCAACTCAAAAAAAGATGCAGTCCTTTTTCCATTGCCCAGAAAAGCCAACCTACAGCAGATCACTAGATACTGCTTCTGAAAAAGCAGCTTCCCCACTGAAATCCGACGTAACCAAACATGAGCCCAAGTCAGACGCTGAGGCTGATTCAGGTCTGTCAGAGGAAAACTCTCTCACACAAACCCCAGACACTATGTGTGCCAGCAGCTCTGAATTTGACTCTTTAGACTCTTTAGTTTCAGTCGAACATAGCATTAAAATTCAAACAGAGCCTTACAACACGTCGGCAGTTGAAGGACATGATAGTTCAGAAGCTTCCGAGCAAGAGACAATGAATGTGATCGATTTGGAAAGGATTTCTAGTCCCAAGGCAAAAAAATGTAGGTGGGATGATTGCCTATCAGAACAGCCCGAACTGCCATCCTCCAGTGTAATGGGTGCTTCCTGTGAATTGTTTGACAAACCGGTCAGCATGCAGAAAAAAACGGTGCCATTGCACTTTTCAATGACTGAGCTGGCTAGAAGGATGGAGAGATTAAAGACTCAGAAGCAAAAGCAGAATGATCAGGAGCCAAAATATAGACGCTTCAGGGCACTGATTAACCCCGGTGAAAACCAGAGTGCCGAGGACGAGTTAAAGAAAGAGATAAGGTAGAGAGAGCACTTATCTTATAAATATGGTTATCAGTATGTGTCTGATGCAGTTATATAATAATATTATAATAATATGGTTTTGTCTATTTTTTTTGTTTTTAAAGCAAGGACATGTTTAAAGAGATGGAAATTATTGGACAGTTCAACCTGGGCTTTATCATAACCAAGATAAAGTCAGATCTGTTTATGGTCGACCAACACGCTACAGACGAAAAGTACAACTTTGAGATGTTACAACGGCATACTGTCCTAACAGGACAGAGACTTATAGCGTACGTCTTTACTGTGCTGCATATTTAAAAAGGAATTCACATGCATTTTAGAGTGAAAGTATGTCTTTATTTCCTTCTCAGTCCACAGAATCTTTACCTCCCTGCTGTAAGTGAAACCATACTGATTGAAAATGTAGAAATCTTCAAGAAAAATGGCTTTGACTTCCTCATTGATGAGAATGGTACATGCAAGAGCACACTAATTATTCATAAGCTTTCTGTATTCCTGTGTATCGGAGCAGTGTTGTAAGTGTGATGCCATATTTTCTAGCACCAGCCATGGAGAGAGTGAAGCTGATATCTGTACCCACAAGTAAGAATTGGACCTTTGGCCCAAGTGACATCGAGGAGCTTATCTTCATGCTTAGTGACAGTCCTGGAGTCATGTGCAGACCTTCTCGAGTCAGGCAGATGTTTGCGTCGAGAGCATGCCGCAAATCAGTGCGTATAGCTTCGCATGGGCATTATGCTAATATTAAAACATACGACACATACGGTACATTGCAGAGACCACTTTAAAGACTTCTGGTAGTTGTCAGATACTTATTGTAACCTGTGCAAAATACATGAAAAAACCAACGCCGGTCCGTGAAACTCACATGCTTGTTGCTGATTGGTTATAGTGTGTACCAACTTCAGACACAGAGTTAAAAGTATGTTTATAGTATGAGAAAATATAAGCTAAATGAATCTACTATTTATTACTGTTTTCTGAACAATTGCATTCAGATGATGGTAATTTTGATAATGCCCTACGTTAACAGCTTGATCTTAGCATGCAAATGTTGAAAACTTACCTACAGGGGCCTTGATATTCAGAAGAATTACCCCTGACTGAAATAAGTGACTTTGCCTTAAATCAATTATCAAACTAAATGCAGGTGCCTTTGCCCATAAAGAAAATGATCACTTATTTACAAAACACCTACATGTTTGCTATTCATTTGTAAACCTGCACAGAGTCGTATCCTTCTTACTCATGATGGCATCTATTGTTTTGCACGTAGATTTATGTCCATCACATTTGGCAGACAATATTCAATTCAATTATATTTATAAAGCACTTTTAACAATACACATTGTCCAAAGCAGCTTTACAGAAGATGAACAGTAAGAAGAAAAAGAAAAATGTGAATGTGTGACATATATCCCAATGAACAAGCCTTAGGCAATAGCTTCCTGATCCAGACACAGCAATGATTTGAATATGTTATTTTGGGGAAACAAAATATAAAAAGTTTAGTGCTTCCAAAGTTTGGTTTGTTGGTTTGTTTTGCATTTAGGGGCCGCCATAGTTACTGTGCTATATTCCTAAAAATAAGTCATTTTTTGTTCCAGGTAATGATTGGTACTGCACTGAATCCCAGTGAAATGAAGAAGCTTGTGGTGCACATGGGGCAAATCGAGCAGCCCTGGAACTGTCCTCATGGCAGGCCAACCATGAGGCACCTACTGAACCTTGATGTCATTTCTCAGGACTGATGCATTATGAAACATTTGAATCGCTGTATTTAATAACAGCTGCATTTCTTTATGATTGAGTAGATTTGCATACGTCTTTTCTTGTACAGACTGAAAGACAATCATTTCAATCTTTGTTATAGGGGTGTACTGAGTATACTTTTTATTATTACTTAAAAAACGACTAATTGTTTTTACTTTCACTTTTATGTGTCTGTTAATAAAGAGATTTTAGTAGACGTGTATTGGAAAATTGTCCGTTTCTTTTGAAAACAAAGGTCACTCATAAGTAAAAGTTAGATTTATTGGAAAATTGATGTTTAACATGTAATTATATCCCATAGGAAATCAAGGAGTACTCTGACATTTACAACCTAGATTATTCTTAGGTTCCTCTAAGTTTATCCTTGGATTCTAAGAAGTTATTCCTTTTCAACCGGATTAACTATGTTTCACGGGGATAGGTCGTATAATTGAGTCTTTGCTCCTAGTTATCACTATCTATTCTCAATTGATGAGGTATAATCTTATTCCTCTAAATAGAATAGATACTTAACAATCCGAAGTCGGGGATGCTGGTCCTTGACCCCCTTGGATCCTATAGCTACTTATTGTAAAGAAAATAACACCTAAGACTTCTTATACCTTTTGAAGATTTTTATTAAAGTTCTTTTTACAATTATAGATAACACTAAAACTAAAAGAAAATAAAAACAAGTTCTTGATGTATATTTGTAAGTTTTCAAATAGCTATGCAAAGCCAAATAAGATTTCTTAAAACAGATAACTTTAACTGGTTAAACTCTAAAATATATATCAGTTAGTCTAATGACTACAGACTACTTCTTATCTCTTTTAGCTACTTCCCTCTTAGCTCTTTTCCTCTGTCTCTTTCCCTTTTGTCCTGAATTAATCTTTAATTTCTCTAATTGTTCTGCAATCTCTAGTTGTTTGGGATTACTGCATTTTGTTGCTGGTGGGTGATGGAGCAATCTTATCACAAACAGTACCTGTATTCTTGCTAGCGGCTCGAGAAGAAAGGCCCCATCATTAAGTTCAAGCATGTTTAATACAGTTAAAATAGAGTATTTTTCATTGCACAGGGAACTCTTTGTTAGATTAAACAATTAGTGATTGAAAGTTATACCCCTGGTTACACAGACAAGGCTTGAACTAGTCCTATACTAAAATGCCTGTTTGAGCTGTTTTAAATGAGAGCAACTTGATTTATATCTCGGGTATTAAAATATGCCAAATATATATAATATGCCATTGTTTTTTCTCAAGATGCACACCAGTAATGCGATTTTTCCTATTGTGCACATATAAAAACTACTTAAATATGTATAATTGTAAATATTAAAAATGTATACGTACACTGTACATTTATATTATATTATAGTAGATTATATTTTTGGTATGCTATATTTATAGTATATTATGTATAGAATGTATACGTACACTGTATATAGTATATTATAGTAGATTATATTTTTGGTATACTATATTTTAGTATATATATTATTATTATTATTACTATTTTATTATTATCATTATTATTATTATATATTATTGTCATACATATTGCATACAGATGTACATTTGTAATTGTAATTACTGTACTTATTGTAAATAGTATACAAACCCCACTTTTACACTTTCTTTCTCTCCCTCACCCTATTTACAGCAAACTTTCAGTGAGTCGTCAACGCATTTCACTGTATGCAATTGATTGATTGATGATCTGAATGATTACTGACATTTCATTTTCAGATCGTATTTACACCATCACCCTATATGACGTACCACGTCTGTTGTACCACGTATGATGTACATGTGACAAATAAACGTTGAACTTGAACTAAATATCCTAATTGAGCTAAGTCTTAAATCTGGTTTAGGCTTAACCATGTTTGTGAAACCGGGCTATGGTGGCTAAAAGGCACTGACCCAAGGACAGTCCCTCACCAACGTCCTTGTATTATACAGAGAAACAAGTGTTTTAAATGTTTCCATTACAGATGTAATGTACTTGTGGGGTTTCTCACATCTGAGCCGCCGTCCAAACTCGATCACTAAGCAACCTGTTGCTGTACACAAACTCTCCTTTAACAAGCTGGAGCACTGGTTAAGCCGCTGTCCTCAATGGCGGAGAAATACAAAACGGAAAAGTCGCTTAATGAATTGCTGGATTACTCCGCGTCATCCGAAGCGCGAGCTGAGAATTTAACGCTAGCGCGTGCGAGCATCTCCACAGAAGATACCTCAGAACAGCCTGCTGGAGAGACAGAAACAACAGCCGAGCCTGAGATTCCAGCTCTTCATGTCCTCTCGCACATAATTATTACGAGGTACGAAGCTAACCAGAGCTATAACTGCGTGTTAGAACAAATGAACCGAGCCAAGTGTCTTTCAGTTATGAAGGCGGCAGGATAGAGGAGCTGCTCCACGGGGAAGGAGTTGCCTACTTCACAGGCGGCCATGTTTACAAGGTGAAGAGGACAGGGAGGGATTAAATATTACTTACTCTACTGAAATAGTACATAACAGCTGTTAAATAGTTAATTAGCGAGTAACATTTATTCACTTCTCAATGATATTTCCCCCCACTAACATTACTTACTCCCCAGGGTAGCTTTGTAGATGGATTGATGCATGGTTATGGAGAATACACCTGGGCAGATGGTTTAAAGTATGAGGTGTGTAGACTTTTGATTTCTCCCTGCACAAAGAATACACAATGTATAACAGTAATTGCCTATTTAAATAGCTTTTGTTTGTTGTATTAACATTCATTTATCGTGTTGATTGTCTAGCGTTTATCCTGTTCAGGGTCGTGGGGGCGCTGGAGCCTATCCCAGCTAACTTAGGGTGTGAGGCGGGGTATACTCTGGACAATCGGATGTTAATCACAGCACTAACACTTGGAGACAGACAACCATTCACACTCACATTCACTCCTATGGGGAATTTAGGGTAGCCAATTCACCTATGCCCAATCACATGTGGTTGGAGGCGGGAGGAAACCAGGGTAACGGTGGGGAAACCAGCGCAAGCACAGGGAGAATATGCAAACTCTAAACAGAAACACCCTGGACGGGAATCCATATGAAGATTTCTTGAGAGATTTCATGTCAAATTTATGACCCGCCCAACTCTGGTACACTGAATATTTCTGTGTGTAGAGTTTCTAATCTTAATGCCCTTCCATATTTGGTGAAGATGTCTATATTTACTTATTTATTCATTTTTTATTCAATATTATTATTATTCATTATTTATTACTTAATAGAGGATTAAGGGCCTCAGTCAGGGGCAGTACAGTGGCAGTACTTGGCTGGGGCTTGAATACCTGACTTAAACACTATGCAAATTCAAACCCTCATACATACATATTTTTAGGAGGTGGGAGGAAAAATGATTGGGTAAACGTGGGAAAATATGCACTGAAGTCCAGTGTGTGCTAGCTCAACAAGCTCAGCAATGAGCCTAGCCTTGAATGTATGCAATGATACCCTACCATCAGTTTCAATCATTGCATAAAAATCATCATAATTTAGGGTTTGTTCCACCTCTTACCCAGTGTTCCCCAAATTTCCAGGCTTCCAGTGTTCCCAAGGTAAGGATCCATCAAGATCATGGTTAGGATACAGCAATTACGATACATTAGTAAATGACAGTAAAAAAAACTATCACAGCCTACAAATTGTCAAAGCTTCCCTTCTCTTAAGGCACTTGTAATCTTTTGTGTGCATATTGTAATGGGAATTACATTGTTAAATTAACACATGAAGTTTTCTCTCTTTATATAATTATCAGTAACAATTTGAGTTAGTTTATTCGTCTGTGTGGAGTGTGGAAGCAATGATGGGGGTTTATTGCTCATGTTTGCTTTATTGGGGAAGTCCCCCATTTGGAGTAGATAATATAAGCTCGAGTCAGTCACGAAGACGCAGATGTCAATACGTCGTAAAAAAACCCTTTGATCCACTTCCTCTTCCTGGCTGGGTGGAGAATAAAAGCCCCATCCAGACAACTATCATTTGGA
>JAOUQX010000043.1:11045336-11071287 GCA_028566295.1 Liobagrus marginatus | reverse complement strand
AATATTCTTGTTTGACTAACGTTTCAATCTCTCTTTAAGGTGATTTATTTAGTAATAGGTAAATTTCCATTACAATATAAAATGAATCATTTGAGTAAAATGAGTTTGTTTTAATGGCAATGTCTCGTACTGGAGAAGATTCAGAAGACATTCTGACTTTATTTTTAATGCAACTAATAAGCTGTCCACCCCATTAAGGTTAGTTATAATACAGTCTATATAAATATAAATAGTCTCTTAGGACAAATATGTTGAAATTTTTTTCTATTTCTGAATAGTTTTTGTACACGGTTTATTTTGTGTGACCGTCATCCTGTATCCAGTCAGCGAAGTGCAGTTCTGGTCAAGATTTATTAATAATATGCCTTTAAAGCTTGTTGTACTAATTGCATTTTTCAGGGGGACTTTAAATCAAACATTCCTATGGGACATGGGAAATACACGTGGTTAGACTGTAGCACCTATGAGGGAGAGGTATGCGATGGCATCTGTCATGGCACTGGAACTTACAAATCTGCCAAAACCTGCACTACATACATAGGGCAATGGCACAAAGGCAAACGACATGGCAAGGTAGGAGAGAAAATGTCTTGAGATTATTTGTTTTTAAGTAAATGTATTTGAATTTGATACATGAAATTGTTATAGGGAAAAATGTACTTCAATCAGGAGGCAACATCATGGTATGAAGGTGATTGGGAAAACAACAGAAGAGAAGGCCGGGGTAAACGCTGGTAAGTGCTGACTCCCACACAGCCACATTTAAGTCAGTGCTCACACTTCACTAACGTGAAAATAATCAATATATATCTCTTTCACTAGTTATCCGTCAGGAGACACATATGAAGGCCAGTGGAAGAACAGTGTCAGACATGGGGAAGGAACAATGAAATGGATTCAGCTGGGTCAGCAATATAGTGGGCAATGGTTAAATGGTGTTCAGGTCTGACAGTCTCTCGGCTCTCTAGTCTTAGCTGATTTACTGTGCTTAGCTGGACCATTATGCTGTGGTCCTCATTGCCATCTCAATGTTGTAAATAGCTTACATATTTTGTGCAGCATGGACACGCGACACATACATGGTTTAAGCGGCGGATTAGTGCCTCTCAGTACCCTATGAGAAATGAGTATACAGGGACATTTGCTCAGGGCTTGCGTCATGGTCAAGGAACATTTGTCTATGCAAGTGGAGCAGTTTATACCGGATTTTGGAAAGATAACAAGAAACATGGTCAGGTAAATAATTGATAATTTTCCATTTCCTAAAAAGGAGCATGTTATATCATGGTATTACTTATTTTTATTTTTATTTACATACTTATTTATGTTTTGTTTCAGGGAAAGTTTGTTTTCAAAAATGGTCGTGTTTATGATGGGGAGTTTATTGATGACCGTATGGCGGCTTTCCCAGCATCCTCCACTATTCCACTATGTTCACAAGGTGGCTTACCTTGTAACACTGAAGAGTCATGCAATTGTGCCTCTCTTCTTGGACCTGATATGAATTTGAACATTGATAATCTATTAAAACGAATTCCTGAAGCACAACGAAAGCAGGAGCTCAGACAGGTCAGTGTGGTCCATAGAGTAGAATAATTTTAATATGCTTCAGGAACAGGGGCGTACTGACATTCAGTGTGCATTATTATCTTGTAATGGTCATATTATTATATATAAAAAGAAATATCCTCATTAGCCTTGACAGGATGTAAAGTTGTGTAACACGATGATGAGGCTTTTTATGTTCTCGTGTTCAGGTGGAATTTACCATTCTGAGACATATTTCATTGCTGAGATCAATATACAGTTTGTACAGCAGCCTCGGACATGAGAACTCTCCTGACAACACTTTCCTGCTCAGTCAGCTACAGTTCTGGCGATTTCTTAAGGACTGCGGCGTCCACCAGCACGGATTAACACTGGCACTGCTGGACCACCTTATTAACCGTAACTAAATCTTTGTAAAACATATATGCTGCATGCTTTCAAATCTTTTTGACTTTGTTTTAATAGAATGATGTTTACTGTCAAAAAGTATTTTCCTATATTGTTGATGCCATCATTATCTTTGCTTTTCTATAGAGGATGTCTCTCCAGGGGAGCTGGATTCACCCTTTAGTTCAATGTTGCCTAGGAAGTGGATTAGTTGTATTGTCATTGCAGCTTACCATATTTACCACAGAGACTTTGAGTAAGTGTTGCTTTTTCCTAAGTGGAGAGTTGATCATTGCTAACTGTGGCTAATGGTTTTAGGCTCAAATCTCACATAATTGTCTACGGTTTAGGTCATCTAGATACATACTTGCAGAGTGCTTTTCCAAGCTCATGAAGCAAAACGTTATTCCCAATGCCAAGAATGTAAAAGGTAAGCTAGTGTTGATGTATAAGGCTATAAAAATACAATGTGTTTATCACCACTGAACTTATTATAATTTACATTAAATCGCATTGAAACAATCAGTGATGTAGTAATATATATATATATATATATATATATATATGGCAGGGCCGCTTTACTGCCACCCTCTTCGTGCGGCAGTTGGCAAGCATTATACTGAGAGATGCTGGGAGATATACCGGACTGTCCCTAAAGTCATTACAGCCGTCACCTCTGACATCATGACGGCCAGGCACTTCATTTGGATGTTTCAGGTAAAGCATGTAGCACTAGGGCAAATTTTTTTTTAACAAACTATATTGCATTATTTATTAGTTGTTTTTGTACAGGTTCTTAATCTCTTTGACTGTACACTAAGCACAAGAAGATTACTGGAGATCCTCTCACTAGAAAACCCTGCGATCTACAGTTCTACTTACAATGACCTGGATTTGGAGGTTAAGTTCACTGTTAACATTACATTTCAAAGCTATCTGCAATGAATAATAAAGCAACCCGGACTTTGAAACCCCCAGACACAGCATTTATGAACTTAACATGCTTAAACTAAGCATTCTAGAGTACATAAATCATTTTTTTCACTATATGCTGTCTTGCACAATGTATATGTGACCAATAAACTTGAACTTGAAATCGGGTGCTGGGTAGGAGCAAAATACCACTGATCTGTTTGGACAAACCTGCTATCATTTTATAATAAAAAAGTTGAAAAGTTGTAATGAAATGTTTGGGGACGGACTTTTGTTAACTGTATAACCTGCCTTGCAGATCAATTTTCTTGAGTTCTATGAGGCGCTGCTGAGTTGTGCTGAAATGAACACATGTGGAGGTGGAGCTGCACACCGTGACTTGGATTATCCAGATGAGACGTCATCAAGCGATCAGATGAAAAACAGCTCTATTTTGAGCCAGTCGTCTTCTCCTCAGGTTAGTAAACATTTCCCTTGATCACGTGTTGATCACTCGCATGCACGTGCAATGAGTTGGTTGCAATTTCGGGCATTTGTCGGCGATTTGTCAAAATCGTACAGTGTGAACTCAGCCTAAGAGAGCGTGAATAACTTAAATAAGCTCTGTAGGTGCATTCAAAGGAACACATTTAATTTTGTGGTCTTCAGCATTATGAGTCAACAGAGCTATCATCTAACACCAACATTTCATCTGCTGCCACCAGCGTAAAATCCATTGAGGTTGTTGTTTCTTCTTCTTCTTTTAATACACTTTCTTTAAATTCCTGTTTTATATTTTATAAATGCCCTAACCCTAACCTCTTTAACTTTTGCCTCTTAGGAATTTAACTCCAAGGCCACAGTACACGCCTCCCTTACTGAAGAGATACAACATAAAGGTATGCTGTACTTTGAGATGCATATATAAAGAATGGTTCTTTCAAACATTCGGTCGGTATCTCACTACGGGAACGCCTCAGGCGTGACCGATTGCGGAAGCACCAATAACACCACGTCTGCTGCTCACAGCAGCCCAATCGCTTAGTGATCAGGGAGTTCCACCTCCCTGTATATAAATCGCAGCCACCTGCTGCCTAGTCATTCTCACTCTCTTTCCTGTGGAAAATTTTGGAAGCTGTCCTCAGCAGACCTTGGAAACTATTGCTAAACGGTTCACAGCTGAAGTCTCTTACCAGTGAGGCAATTAATTCCAGCTGAATTCCATTCATTCATTTAAACCTGCGCACATAGCAAGGAGCCATTCAGAGCTGCGTCCGCAGCATGGGCCTGGCTATCGCGGAAGAGAGATCGCTGTGGCTAGGCTTGTCCAGACTCTCTGAGAACTGGACACTCCTGTGCACCCGAAAGCTCTGTTCAGTGCGACGGTGTCAGCGATGCAACAACAATGCGATCTTAGCAAGAAGGAGGGCAAAGCTTTCGAGATTTCCCTCCCCAGAAAACCAGCGCCTCTGCCTTACCCCTCGAGCCGGCCAAGCTTTAGACCCTCGGGAAAGAGGAGGACAGGCTGAACATCAGCCCCCCCGCCCCACGCTGCTACAACAGCCGGGAATTGCGACCGCTCAGGCTCGCGAAACCCAAGTCGTCTTTACACAGGACTGTCCCCACAATCTACCTGGGGCTCAGGATAGATTCGGTTATGTTTCGAGCGTTCCTGTCAGAAGTGTGTGCAGACACTATTCTCAATTTCGAAACTGCATCTCTCTTTTTCAGAGGGGAAAAGCGGTTTCCTGCAGATTATGTCTCCGATTGCTGGGTCTGATGGCCTCCACGCTGGCAGTCGTGCCCCCAAGTTTATTACGTATGAGGTAATTTCAAAAGTGAGCCACTTCACAGGGCATCCGAGCCAGATGTCGGCTCAGCCACAGAGTATATGTCTCACCGGAATGCATGAGCACCCTCCGAGACTGGAGAGCGGCATCATTCCTCAGAGTGCGCTCCCCACTGGGGGCGGGTCCTTGAGGAAAGTAGTGACGACAGATGCATCCCTTACAGACTGAGGGGCCGTGTTCGAGAGCAGGTCGGTGAGAATAGTCTGGCCTCCAGCTCTAAGGGAGGAGCAAATGAACTTCCTAGAGCTGCTGTCGGTGAGATTGGCCCTGAAACACTTTATGCAGTTCCTCTACAATCATCATGTACTGATCAGATCAGACAATACAACTGTGATAGCGTATATAAATCACCAAGGGGGGCTGTGATCTCGCAAACTTCACAAGTTAGCGGAGAAGCTGATAACATGGGGCAGCACGAAGGTCTTATCGCTGCGCGTGTCTCATGTTCCGGGAATAGCGAACAGGGGAGTGGTCTTACTCTCCAAAGGGAACCCGCTGTACAGGGAATGGACACTTCATCCCCAAGTAGTGACGGCGATATGGCAGAAATCCAGCCAAGCTGCGGTAGAGCTCTTCACCTCGCGCAAAAACGCACATTGCCCCCTTTTCTTTTCTCCATCATACGTCGATGCACCGTTGGGTGTGGATGCACTAGCCCACGAGTGGCCGGAAGCACGTCTGTACGCGTTCCCCCCCGTTAAGCTTAATCGGACCCATGTTACGGAGGGTACAGGAACACGGGCACGCCATGAACCTGATAATGCCGTATTGGCTGGGGAGGCCCTGGGTGGTGGAGATAGCGCAGCTGCTGTGCCAGCACTCAGGGATCTCCTCTTGCAGGCACGGGGCAAGATATTCCAACCCGCCTCTCTGGGCCTAGCCTGTGAGAGGCTGAATTTAACATCGGGGGGTCTGACACGAGGGTCATCGAGACAATCCAGAGCGCGAGAGCCTCAGCCATGCGCTCATTATAGTCTTATGTGGCGAGTGTTTTAGGAGTGGTGCACGGAGAGGAACATGGTTCCGTACCGATACTCAGTTCTGGACATATTGAGGTTTCTACAGGACCTACTGGATAAGGGTAAAACTTTTTCAGCAGTCAGGGTGTACCTAGCCGCACTCTCGGCATGCCACATTGGCCTGGACTTAGGGTCTGTAGGCCAACACCCCCTGGTTAGCCGATTCATGAGGTGCACGGCGCCTTCACCCGGTACCAAGACCGCTGATCCCGCCGTGGGACCTGTCTGTGGTCCTGACAGCTCTCACTAGATCAGCTTTCGGGCATCTCTTTAAAAGTACGTGTTCATTCTTCTGCTAGAATCCAACAAATCATCTCTACAAGAGAATGCTAGAACCCCAGTTCCAAAGAAGTTGGGACACTTTGTAAAAATCTACATAAAACCGGTATGCAACAATTTGTAACATGCCAACAATTGTAAAATTACCATTTATTCTACATTTTCTTAGTTCACACATTTTTTTTTTACTATGTTCTGTTGTGAATAAAATATAGGTTGGAATTGTAGTTGTACAATGTAGTGCTAGTTATGGCCATTTATGTTCGGTGGTCTTTGTCTTGTTGGCTAGAAGACAAAGCCGGGCATGCAGAAGATCAGCTAGAAGGCTGGGTTAACCGTATTCACCAGTTCTTCACCCACACATTCTTCCCAGCATATGAACACAACTTGTTGTGGAAAAAGGAGATGGAAGAGGAACAAAATAGGCAAAACACAGAGAACAGAATCGCTCTAGAAAAGGCCAAGGCGAATGCTAAGTACATCACTTCTTGACTTACCAATTCTTTTTTTATATTATATTTTGACAAGTCTCATCTACATTATAAAGCAGTCTATTTGAGTAACTCCTGTTTATGGCATGGTCGTAATAGAATCAAAAGCATGGTATTTAACCAACTGTTGGTTTTAGACTTCGAGAGCAGCAGAGGGCAGAAGATGAGAAATCTAAAGAAAGCGAAGAAATATCCAAGGAAGCAATTAAGAAAGCTGAGGAGATGAACTCACCAACAGCTCTAACAATCCCAGTGATTGTGGATTTGAAACGATCACCCACCAACAAGAACAAGAAGAAATGACACCATGGACGTCCCAAAAAAAGCTTGTTTTAATTAAGTAAACTGCAGAAGGCTATATATAAAATTGGTGAAGTACATTTAACATCAAATCGCACTGTAAAAAGTAAATCAACTCTGCATAAGGTTTGTGTACGTCTCTGCTCAATTTAAATATCGTAAGGTGGTGTAAACATCATGAGGTCTCGCTCACACACCGACGGTCTCACTTTGTCCCTCTCCTCCGGGGTGAACAGCAGCTGATTGGCATTCATCTGAAATGAGAATTGGCTTAATGATTAAATGCTGATGAAATAAATAAAATATCAGTGGTAGTTTATAGGTCTGTTGCATGTGAGGAAGAGAAATAGAAATTCAGGGAAGAGTCAAATCCACCTCTTTGGTCCAGGGAGTAACCACCAATGGTGCCATTCTGGGAAAAGCTGAATTAAAACGTGAAAAAGAGAGGGAGTGGTGAGGGATACATGTTTAAATCCGTCTCCATTAAACACCAAGGTGAGAAACAAAAAACAGCAATACAAACACCTAGAGTACCTGTAGGAGTTGTCAGTGCATCATGAACAGGCTCTTCTGCTTGGGCCTGAGGGCTCTCCATTTCAGCATCTAGACCATGTGAGAAACTTTCCACGGCCATGCTCTGCACAGGAGATACGCTGCACCGGGCTGTGGGTTGCAGATATCGCTCAAAGTCTATACCAGCAATACTCTAAAATGAGAATGGGAACATTATACTCAATTGGCATGAATTTCTGCATATGCATTAATTAGGCTTGATTTGATTTTACCCCAGTGCCTTGATTTTCAGTCATTTTACAGTCTGTGCTGTTCAGAGACCTGTTTAGATTAAAAAAGAAAAAAGGACCTAATTAGATTCTACTAATAGGGAAACCAGTGTTGCAGTCTGGACATATTACTGTCTGTTGTTTTTACACATGCATCAGTTCCAAGTTATAAATGGTGAATTAACAATGTTTGCTTGTTTTCTTAAGCAGAACTTTTAAAGATATTATTGACACGTACCTTTCGCTAACACGCACGCCCATCTTGTCTGATGGTGCTGGAGAGGTTTGGACTTGTGGCGTGGTGGACATCATAGAGGGGGAGGAAGGGACAGAGACACAGCTCAGTACACTCTGTGCTTGTGGAGTTCTGTTGCACTCTGAAGGCAAGTCGGAGAAACTCATAGCATGGCATAGACTGTCTGAGTGGAACGTGTTCACGTCAGTAAACTCAGTCTCTTCAGTTTGCTCTTGGGACAGTGCAGTCATGGAAGACTCCTGAGCACTTCCTTCAAGCTCTGGTCGGTTGCTTGAATGCGCAGGAAGATGAAATGGCAGTTCTGTCTGGTAGTGAGAGTTGTGTGGCTTGATCTCTGCTGACTGGTTTATTTGATCATCTGCTGGTGTGATGAGGTCTGTATGGCTTGCTTTAGGATCAGTCTGGCCGAGTCGTGTGTGAAAGACACCGTTAGGTGTCACACAGGGGGCAGAGCTGTACTGTTCAGGGCTGACATGAAGGGGTTTGGGAGAGCAGGGAAGGGTAGCAGTGTGCTGTTTAGGAGTACAGACAGGAGGCTCAGTGGTGTGAGTTAACACAGCAGGAGGAGAAGTAGGGCATGCAATCGGAGGTGGATTTCTAGAAGGAGTGATGCATGGATGAGGAGACGAATGCCCTACTACAGTTGATCTCTTCTGTCTGCCTGCCGTGCTGAATTTAGACCCATGTGAGGAACACTGGGTAAACGGAGCTGCACTTAACCTAGACGATCTTCTTACAGCACCTAGGGTGATTTGGTTTAAAACTATTACTCAGCTAACAGTCAAAACGTATCAATTCATACTGAGCAAATGATTAAGGCAGTACAGAACTCATACCAACAACTTTGACTGGACTCTCCACCTGGAAGAAGCCTCCATGAAAAACCATTGTCTGGGCTGGAAGGGTGTCATCTGGCACGTTTGAAGCAGGAGTTGCATCACCTGGAGCTTTGTCTGAAACCTCAGCAGCTTTCATTGCATCCTGCTTGGCTTTCATGGCAGCTTTCACTGTAGCCAGCCGACTCTTTGCAGCTAAACTGGCTCCTGCACCTGCTCCTGGCTTAACTTCTCCAGCAGGAGGCCTCTGCATAATAACGCACAACGAACACAGACATTAATGACATCGCACAAATTGTAAAGACGACATTATAAAAATCTGTCATATGTAAAGTTCATTTTGTTAGCACCAATTTAAAACTACTCTTGGGGTGTTGTATGAAACAAGTGTTTATTTGGAATAGTTAATTATTTGGAAACAAGCAGATGCTTCTAAACTATTATTAGGGGAAAAAGCAGCATGGCTTTGCAGTGTTTAAAATTAAAAGTGGTGTACCTTTACAACTTTTTTTGTGGTGACCCTGGTGACCGGCTTGATCTCCTGTTGCCATCCCCTGGCTTCAGCTTCTTTCAATGCATTAAACTTCTTATCAACATCTTCCACCTAATACAAAAGACATCGTGACCAGAACTAATATATTACTGAGAAGTTTAAATAGTACAAAATAGGGCGGAACAATATCGCAATTTGACAAAAGGCAATTTTTTTTAATCGCAAAGGCGCAATTTCACAAAGCAGACTCAGAGGAAGCAACAATGTGCTACACAGCTCCGTACTTTGACCTGCTAACGTTTACAATGGCATTTTTAAAGTAGTTAAAGAAAAATGGAATTCATATTAATTCATGCTTCACCTACTTTCATCATAACATAGGCCTGGCCTGCAGGAAACTAGTTAAAAGTTTGTGTAATAATAGTGTGTTGGTTGTCTTTATTGAATTATACAGAAGATTAAAATATAAAGCTTAAAATATAATTGCATATTAAATCGCAATACTGGTAAAAGAAAAAACTACTTATTTACCGTAATACTTCAGCCCTAGTACAAAACATACTCTAAAACAATGACTTACATATTTACTTTATGCATAAGGGAAATGTGTAAGCAATGACAACTTCTCAAATAGTCACCTGAAAGTACACCATGTCCCAGAACCCCTGCAAGTCTGTGCAGGTCGTAATCTTTTCGCCCCGACCAAAATCGCAGTCATCAACTAAACCGCTGAACTGGCCAAAGCGCTCATTCATTAGCAGCCTGGCTTGACCAACAGCTGTACGCATTTGGTCTCGTACTGGAGATACAGAGAACAGAGGATCACATAACCTTCACAACTTTAGGCGAGTTTGGTAGGTTGAGACTGTCTTTCTATGTACTTGTCGAAAAATAAAATCACTCACTCTCTTCTGGGATGGTGGAATCATCAAATCGCAATTCCCAGAAGTCAGACATCCCAGTCATCCTCTCAGTCTCACTAACCATTACTGCCCTATAAAACACATACAAGCTCTATACATACATACATACATATATACACATATACACACACACACAATTGCGTTTACAAAGGCAACTCTACTCACCTAAAATAGTTCACATCATGCTGTGGTTCTGATGTTGCAGAGGTAGGAGAAGAATCAGCAAGAGGTGGACGAGCAATAGAGGAAGACGAAGGCGAAAGAGAGGCAGGAAAGGCAGACGGTGGATGAAAAAGTGAGGCAGGGGCTGAGGAAGGAGAGTCAGCAGACAGCGGATCAGAAAGTAAGGCAGGAGGACATGTCGATAAGTCAGTGGGTACAGTCAGAGGAAGCGCAGCTGAAGAGTTAAAAGCTGGAGAAATTTGGCTCTTTGACTCCATCTGGGGTTCAGCTGAGAGGCTGCAGAGAGCAAGACCAAAAATGAGTGCACTCCAAGGCAAAACATTATATATAACTTGAAGATATGCATATTAAGAAAGAACACTGAGCACTGGCACCTGGGTGAGAGAAAGGCATCAGTAGAGCGAGGAGAAAGGGGTGTCGGCTGGAATGTTCTCAGACCAGAAGGGGCCTCGAACACAAACCCTTGGGGTGCAAATGAAACTGGAGTCACAGCATCCACCAGCATCTTTTCCTCGATTGAAGAAGAGGGGTTCACTGCAGTGATCATCTCCTCAGCAACCTTGTAAAACAGCCAAACACTGATTTATACTAGTCTGAGCTTATTAAAAAGAGATAAATACATGTTGTAAACCACTAACTTTATGTACCTTAGTGTCCTTCTTTCCATCTGCTACAGAGTCGGCATGCCCTGTCAGAATAGTGATATTTAGCTTGCGGACACAAAATGCCAAGAAAATGTTTATTGTGCACTGATTTCACCTGGCGTAGTTTTCCCTCTACCTGATGGGGGTGCTGCAGGCTGCCTATTAACAGCTTTTGTTTTGTGAGGTCTGAGGTCTTGCAATGAGTGAAACCCAAACAAAAGGCAACAGAATTAGAGATGAATGTGGTAAGAAAATTACATTTATTTATTTATTTATTTATTTTTTTTTAAAGTACCTTCAGCAGTTTTAGCCACAGATTGGACCATCGCACTTTTAGCAGCTGATCGGGTAATGGGAGCTCTGAGACTTGGTTCAACTATCAAAGAGACAAGAAGATTAAATCCCAAACTATACCAAACAGACGATTTTATCACCTTTGAGATTCATAAGGGACCGTGAGGACAACAGTTTACCTATAGCAATTCTGCGTCTGGCAATCGCTGGCACCGATGATTTATTAGCTCTGGTGACGGGCTCAGCTGAAGACCAAAATACAAAACCTTTTACTTTTAGGTCATTGCGGTATTGTGCTTTCATATTAACATGAAAAAAGGTAAAATTCCAACCAAAACAAATTCACTCATACCTTTCTTTAGTGCAGGCTGCTTTTCAGCTGGCTGCTGTGTGACAACGGGAAAAAAATGCTATAAATGCATTTTTACATGCAACAGATGCGTCAAGTACGAAAATAGGAATTTTACTTAGACTTCTGGAGACTTGCATACCTTTGGCTGGAGAGTCTGTTTCATAGAACGTGTCACTCTAGTGGACTGCATAGATTCTGCGGTCTGAAGTAAAAGCACAAGAGTCACTGAGCAATACACTAGTAAACAAAAAGGTCCAAATGTGTAAGCAAATGAAATCAAGCTTACCTTCTTTGCAGTCGAGACCACACGATTCAAGGGCAAGTAAGCCAGGGGCTGTGGATGGTAAAGACCGACCTTAAAGGTACCTTTCTTTTCCTTTTCTCGCTTTTCCTTCTCCTTCTGCAGCGCTTTTTTCTCTTTAAAACGTGCCAGCATCTTTCTTCTCTCCTCTGCAGCACTCTTATCTAGTACAAAAAAGGGTTATTTACTGTAAAACATACTGTGAAAAATGATTGGTAGGCATTGTACCCGAGACAGATCTTACTTTTGTCTACTTTAGCTTGGCGCGCCGCCTCTTGGGATGAAACAACTGACTTCTCCAGAGCGGAGGCATCCAACGAGAGCTCAAGCTCTGGAAGTTGAGCCAGGTGTCTGCGGAGGTTTTGCATCTTTTCCCTGTTCTCTTTCTGTGACTGGGAGCGTCGTCTGGACATTTTCACTCTTATCATGGAGACACTGCTGTCTCGCTTGTAAAGATGTGCAAAGCGAGAATCCATACTAAAAAGGGAGAGTGTCAACACAATTGAATTATTTTTCTGCATTCAAAAGAGGAAATTTGTTAACGTTTCAGTTCAAGTCCAACTGCGACTAACGCATGCACTTTATAAAGGGTGCATAAGGGGTAAATGGTAGCTCAGTGGTTAAAGTGTTTGACTGCTGATCCGCAGATCAGGATTCGATTCTCAACACTGCCAAGCTACCACTGCTGGGCCCCTGAGCAAGGCCCTTAACACTTAACTGCTCAGTTGCAAGTCGCTCTGGTATGCCAAATGCATACTGACTTCACACTACAGAATAAAGATATATATAATTGAGATCCAAAAAGTTAGGGTTAGGAGCTTGAGACAAAGGATTTACTACTAAAAATTTCAAGAGATTTTTTATTTACGGTAATATGCCAGGGGTATGTTTATTTATTCGATTCACTCGATTAAAACGTATTACTAGTGTTAATTATGTCGAACAGTGCCACTATAAGTTAGCTTCATTAGTTTACCTAGAAACGAGCTCATTTCAGAGAATATAACTACAAAACACTACGACAGAAATTAAAAGGATAAAGTTACCCCGTGTTGTATTTTAATTGCCACTATTAAGTCTATTAACATTAACGATAACATTAGCCTGCGGTACACACCAGTTGTTTTTTTACGCCGTTTAACAGCTAAGTCATTCTTCCTCGCGCACAGTCAGTGTAGAAAACACTAATTGTACCTTCCTTACCTGTAATTCGTAGCTTTTTATTTTATAACTGCCGTTCGTTCCACACTGGCGAATTAAAGTCGCCTCAAATACAAAATAAACAAAAGACGTTCGCTATCTCTTAACGCATCAGTTAAAAATAAGAAATATGGCGGTTAAGATTTGAAAAACCGACACTCCTTCTGATTTGCTGGTAGTCACCCGGATGTTGCCGCTGGTCGGTAGTTTTTAACTGCGCAAGCGCATGAACAAAATAGGTGCTGTAAGAAGTTAACGCGGGATTTCCGGATTATTTCCTACAGCAGGGGTCTCCAACCTTTTTGAAACTGAGAGCTACTTCTTGTTTACCGATTAATGCGAAGAGCTATTTTTATACAAATATTATTATTTGTATTCACTTCTGAAATAACAAATTTTCTCAATTTACCTTTAATTATTTTATTATTTATGATTAATATTGTTCATATATGTGAAGACACTGATCGTGTTAATGATTTCTCACAATAATAATATGCAACACTTTATTTCTATAAATATTTATAAGTAATTATATTTTCAAATGTACATTAATGCAAGCCTGTGTCACGCCCACGGATTGTGGCGAGGTCGGCCGCCGGAGCACGACAGTGAGAGACGAAAGAGGGGCGTGAACAGGATGAGTTATCGGGCGTTCACACAGACACGCCCACACACACTCGCACACCTAGAATAGGTTTGTAATCAGACAGAGCTTAAAGAAACTCTCGGCGAGGGCTCTCTGACTTACAATAGCGAGTACACACTCACGCGAGCTGTTCGCAGCCTGCACGCGTACACATTTAAACGCGTGGTTCGTTTAAATAAAAGTTTCCGAGACGAACATTGCTTTTTGTGTCTTCTGCTCCCCGGCGCTACGGAGTTTACGCTCCGCCACGCCGACAGTCACAGCCTGATTTTAAAAAATGATTAGCGTCGAAAAAAATCGATGCAGCTCACTGGTAAGTGGTGCTATGGTGGGCTATTTTTAAAACGGGCTCGCGGGCACCATGTTACTGACCACTGTCCTACGGGTTAAAGGTGCTATACTAAAGCTGTCTTTTTTTTTATAGGATAAACATGTTTATTTTCTTATTTAAAAATTTAAAAAATCAACATTATAGATACTCACGTATTTTATACATACTGTATTACAGAGTAGCGCTGTTGTATAAATAAAACTTATAAAAACCTTTGTTCTATTTTTTAAAAGGCGTTTAAGTGAATCCATTAAGCTATATTAAAGGATGAGAGCTTAAATAAAACGATGTTTTATCTAGGTATTGTAAATCAGAGCTTAAATTCATGGCTTTGTATATTTATGTAAAAATGAACTTCCTACATATGTACATCATAGTTACGCAAAAATCAAAAGTTATTTTAGTAAAAAAATGACACCCATTAGTTAAGTAGAAATTGTGCAGATGTAACTGGTGCGAAATATTAATTTTGTTTTTATTTATTTTGGGAATTGTTTTTTATATTGTATTGTTTTATGTGTTTTACACTTGTTTATTCTTTTGTTATATAATTGTTCATTGTACTTCGCAAAATTTTATTTCTATCTTGTTCATAAGTTAAGTAATGTTCATTAAGGTGGAACTTTTCTCTGGGAATTTGTTGGGGAAGGGAACGTTATTAGTGAAGCGCGTTTACGGGGTTTCCTTTACACAGCACGAGGTTTGCGTCAGTCTGCTTCGTACAAAGGAGAAAGCACATGTGCCGTTCGTCTCTCCCTTGGAAAAAACGCTGGTATGGTAATGTTTCTTGTGCAAATGCATATTTATTGCTGTGAGACTTGAATTGACTTGTAACACTTTGTTAGCCATGGTGAACGTATATCTTTTAATATTATCGATTTTGTCAGTTTATATTATGACGCTGACGAATTAGTATTGTGTTCTTCGTGTATACCAGATGGGAGATTTCAGCACCCTGTTGCTTCACTGTTTTTCCCTGTTAACAGGTGGAGTAAAATTTGCTGAATCTCATTGAGCTGTCCTCTGGTCATTATGCGTGTGTGAGGGATGACCGGTCCCGACATGCTACACAAACAGCAAGCCCGAAAAAATGTATAAACAATTAAACAAATCTTTTTTTCCATCAAACCCACATTACGTGGAATAAATGAAATGAACTCCGAGTCAACAGACCTTAGAAGCAGTGAAAAGGGGCAAAATTTAATGTCAATTGAAAATTGTGGAAAACTAACAAACTATAAATGAAGATAACATAACAATTGAAAGGACATAAATAAGGTCTTATTCGGTTAATGTGTCGTTTAATTACTCTAGTACTAAAGAGCAAAAATAACGAGGAATGAAACATGAGGTGACATCAATATTTTTTTTATGTACAGTAAAAGTGATTTAAACTGCAAGTTTACAAGAATGCAATTGTTGTTTGTACAGATTAAATAAAAATCTTTAAAAATTGCATAATATGAAAAGTAAATTTTTTTTTTTTACAATGCAATTATTGCATTACACTGATGCTGCCATTAAACTGTGAACAGCTGGCAGTTTGTAGTGTAGCCAAATCCCACGTTTTTCTTTATTTATTGTTCTCAATCCAAGAAGAAAATGTTATTGAACTGTGTTGCACAAAGCCTCTTCACTTCTTCTGTAAAGCAAAAGAGAAACATTGGGTTTCATTAAGTCTGTCAATGTGCTGTAAAGTTTCACCATGTTACTTAGTTCAAATTCGCTTTTCATCTAATGATCCAAACCAACGGCCTGGACTAAATTTACACAGAATAGGATTGTGCACAGGTACATACCATTCACTTCTATTAAATTGGCATTCTTCTGGTTCAAAATGACATACAGTTCTCTCTGATCTGATTTTTTGCCTACTACCCAGTAGTCAGTCATTGCTTTTACAATGATTTCCTCATCTGCATCAACCCTGAGACACAAAGGAGAAAAACATACATATAATTTTCTGATAAATAAAAGAGGAACGGCATCTTATTTATTGGATTAATCCAGTCTTTGGTCGGAAGCTACCGTGCAAAATCGTTGTTGATGTCTCCGAGGATCCTCATGAGGTCAGGGTGAACAGAGGTGAGGGACACACTAGCTGTTTTGCGCATGTGGATAGTGCTCTTCTCAGCTAGGTTCATGTGGTTAAAGTAGATGAACTTAAACTGGGGCTCCTTTTCTGCTCTAGATATACAAACACAAAATACACTACTTGAAAATTAGAGCATAGACGTAGATTGTTTTCTTATGACAGTTGGTGTTTTTTCTTTTAGCAATGATTAAATGTTTTATTAATCAACAGACATTTTCTCCCCTAACTAATGTGGCAGCCACGAACAAGGTCACACAATAAAGAAGCTTTAAACATGTTCCTTCACTTGCTCTTATAGATAAAATCTGTTTATTTAATTTCACATAATTTATTTATACTTTTATTACCTAAAGCCTTTCTCATATCTAAACATTTTACCCTCACAAATTACTGAAGCTGGAGCCATTAATAAATAAATGGTACAATGTCTTCTCAACTATAGCAATAGGTTTTTGCTTTACAACTAATTTTTGCAATATTTATTAGACTTATGCTACAGACACAATAAAAGTTTAGGTGTAAATTACTAAATGTATTTGAAAAACATTTTTAAAAAGAAATGCGATTTAATGTAATATTTAATTGAACCTTTCACACCAGTACTGACCCTGATACCCTTTTGTTGATGTTGTATTGTTCACAAATATCTGAGGCTAGCAGTGTGAGCTGAGGACCAACCAGGGCATCCAGCTGCTCACAAAACTCTCGCACGACTTCCACTGATGCTGGGGGAAAATGTTAATCACATAGGGCATATTAAACTACATTAGTACTTTAACATCAATTAGTAGAACTACAAGCTCTAGAAACTAAAACAAGAAACTTACCATTTATCATGAAGCACACAGCAGCACTCATAGCCTGAATGGATATTTATATAAATTAGGATGTGTAAAACCACCAGTTTAGTCATTGTCAAACAACTTATCTTCGACTATGCTCATTATCTCTCAGTCTCATTTCTTGCCATTCTACTTACAGCCTTGTGGCAGAATTGAACAAGGTTTCGAGGCAATTTATACAAGAAATGTTCAGTTGACGGCGGGACAAAAATAAAAAGATGTTTGTAACTCTCACCTTGTAAACGATCAAATGTAGCTCCTCGTAACTGCCCTCTGTGTTTACAAATATTTTGGGAAACCTAAATTTGGCATCTGGATCTTTTAGGTTGGCTGGTCCAGTTAAAAATCTTGATTTATAAAAGACAAAATGCAAGGGACAAGGAAAATGAAGAACAAGCTGAATAACCAAGCTAGAGTTTCTAAAATTGTAAGAAATAATCAAATGAACACATTAAAAGTAAAAGAACATTATTGGGAGGTGGGGGGGGGTGTCAGTTATCCAAGATCCTTCTCACACGTGGTAAAGCGTAAAGCTCAGGAAAAACACACAGATGCTACTGATGTTGGGGAAGCCACTTATTAAGAAATGAACCCCCATTAGTAAAGGTTTTGACATTGCAACTTTACACTACTACACTGAGGCTTCCTTAAGGTCAGGCATGGCCATTTGGAGGAAATGATTGACTAGTGTCCACCTGGAAAGCCCTGGCAAAGTTCTCTACCCAGATCAGATGAACATTATGTTTGTGTAGGCGTTCCTGCTGCAGGAGAAAATAATCGGCCTGTTTGACAAGAGCCAGCACTCCTCCAGCTTCACTCAGTGCATAAAAGTAATCAGCCACTCCATGCTGGTACATTCACTGACCTATAAACCCCCATCTAGTAAACAATCGGATTGAACACACCCTTACTCGGTTACGGTCTCCTTGCACTATGTGATTAGAGACTATCTATTATAGTCGGCTTCATTAGTTAAGACACGTACCCTGGACACCCGAGTCAAACACCAATAGAGGATTAAAAATGTGGTGCAATGCAAGAGGAGACGCTGCTGTACTTACCTCCCATAGTGCAAAAGATTCCCTGTTACCTCTGGTCTCAGAGGCGAGTCCCTGCCAGCAAGCTGTCTCACACACACACACACACACACACACACAGCAAATTTATGTGCGCTCTATCAGACTTATATATACTAGTATGTGTGTGTTGGTGTTTGAGAATAATGCAGTACATAATGAAAAAGACCATACCTCAGGTTCAGTGTGCCTTGGAAATAGTGACGTTATCAAGTATTTATAAAGAATGCGCATGTCATCCTGCTCCAGCCCACTCCTGCAAAATAACTGTGGCCTCAAATATTTGATAGAGTATGCTTTCTATACATTCAAGAATGACTGCTAGAATCGGAATCAGGTTGGTTGTTTTTTTTTGCACATTAAAGGAATTACCCTTTGCAGCAGGTCTTTAGGAGTTTAAATATCAGAACTCGGCATGTATACAAACCTTTGAATGAACAGGATTACAGGCAAAAGTTCAAGAAAGGGCATGTTCTTAATAGCATTGTTTCTTATTTTAGTTAACAAATAACAAGCCAGGAACTTGAGCATTAATAAACCACAAGCAACGTTAACAAAGTAATGAAGTTAGTTAAGACTTACATAGACTGAATGCTTACTGAAACAGTAACAAAATACAATTACACGACTTAAAAATGGATGAGGAAAAAATTTCTGCATGTTACTGATTGCTGATAATCAAATGAAATATGAATTTACAGTCGTATGAATATGACTGTATATGAAATACTGGAACATCCTGTTCAGGATGGAATTCTGAATTGTGCCAGTTGCTTATGTGGGACCTGGTGACTGATTATTATAATTCTAATCTGTTTATTGTAACAAGTTAAATAGTCCCAATTCTTTGGTAATGTTCCTTAAAGTGTTTAAATACTCAAGTATAACGTTTGCTATTATAAACTGTTTGTTTAAACAATGCTGACCTCAATGTTCACTTTAACTGCACTCACACTTTAATGTAACGCATTACAAACTGCTTATAACATACATGTCAAAATCATTTGGTTAAAAATACCATGAGACGCACATTTCAATTAAATCGTCTGGAAACAGTAAAAGCTGTAGGACTAATAGCCAAAGCCACATTTGCAGATAGCATCTCGAGGCAGTGCTGATGTCCAAAAGTTCCAAGAACTCCATCAGCAAATTATTATTGAGTACATAAAAACAAAAGTTTACCAGATGAGCTGGTCGTTGTAGAGGAAGGCTGTATATTTGACCAAACTCAGACTTTCCTCCACTCTGTTGACAAAAGACTGAATCTTCAGATACGTCATTTTGTCCAGGGGAAAGAAATTAATTCCGCCAAACACATCTAGCAGGTCACATGACTGGAGGTGCAGAGTCTGTATGTACTATAGTAAAACAAAAAACAACATATAATAGCTCGAACACTTTTGGTAACTGGAAAAAGTCTACACATTGTGCACTTTTCTGGAAGTTTCCTTTTGATGCTTTTTAAAAACTGAAATATGTTTCTCTTGTTCACATATATAAACTGAATGAAGTTTTATACTTAAGAATAAAAGCTATACTATAGTTATTATCCATTTATTGTTCATTTAGACTACAGCAGGTCTGTCACTGCATCTGTTAAAATGGTTCTTTTTATGCCGAATCTGATTTTTTTAATTTTTTAATTTATTTATTTTTTGGAAGAAATAAGGTTTAACAGTCAGAAAATATTGTAAAGGATTTTTTTATAAAATTAAAGGACAAGCATCATAGTATGGCACGACAGGGCATTTCTCATTCATGTTTGTTGTTTTCTAGAAATGATGTCCCAGGCCATAACATGTATATACATTTATTTAGTAGCATGTCCAGTTTAGTTACCAAATAGTAATCAAATGTGGTAAATTAATTTATACAATAATCCATAAAGTAAACCGAACCACTTTTATCATTCTCTCCTAGATAAAGCTCCACAACAATGTTGCAATAGCTGCCGTTTAAATAGCTTTTTCCAATTCAATCACAGTGAAACTGATCATTTCTGTGTCAAGAATGTACTAGAAAAACAACAGCAATCACAGGTTCTGATGCCAGCCAGTCTTCCTAACAGGTGCTGCTGTCATGTAATTAAGTGGTGATGTATATTAAGATGCTGAACTGGTTTTGCGAAGCAGACAGTGCCATTTCACCCAGGGAGCACTTTATGGCTTCTTAGAGGGCACAAGGCCAAGGCTCAGGTTTGGACTGTGATAAAGAGAAGGCTTTCCCCTGACCACAGATGAATTATTAAGACAGGTACGTATACATGTGTTCCTTCAGTGATGCTGAATTTAAATGAAACAACTCATCAGACAAACAGCAACTAATTTGCACAGGCGAGTTCCTGTTTAGCTGTACACAAGTAACGAAAGAAATCTACAGCCAACAATAGCTGGAAGGTTGTAATCACGTTCCCTTAGCAGGTATAAATTACATTTGTAATCATCACTGATAGTAAGAAGGGTTTGTCTAGTATACACGATCTCATATGCTAATTGCTTCCATGTGGAATACATGCAAACTACTCACATTAAACTTAGGCGCACACAGTGTTTTAGCTGATTAAGATCACTTCCTTATCAATACTTTATCTTACCCTGTAGAAGAACTTCTCAAGCTTTTGGATAAGTAGCTCCACTCCACCGGCTTCAAATGCCCTGTTGAAAGTGCCATTGAAAAGCTGGAAATGGAGAAGAGGACACGGACTTTCTGTCGCACTGAATAAGTAAATGGACTCGACAAATCAAGTGGTTCAGCAGAATAGAAAATGCATTTTACCTTATACATGCTGTAACACTGCTGCAATACTGCACCATAAACAGAGTCCTAAAAGGCAGGACAAAAACAAAACAAAAACACTCATTGGTCTTGGTACCAAGGACATTACTTGCATTAGAAAAATACAGGCCAAATGTCGCAGGCTCACAAATGACACGAGTAATAACCTAAACTCCACAAGAAAAAACAAACCAGAATCTCATCTTCTTGGTATTCTACAGTGGGTGGTTTTCCATCTTTGCTGGGTTTTTCTATCTTCGGGTTCCGTACGACCTAAAAAGATAAAACACCAGAAAGAAAAGAAAACGCAAATATACTTCTACATTAACAGGTAAGTCAGGTAAAGCTACAAAATTATGCATCGTGCTGCTTGTAAACTTTTGTGCTGATTTACATTTATAGCATTTGGCAGACTCTCTTATCCAGAGCAAATTACAACAGAGCAGTTGAGGGTTAAGGGCCTTTCTCAGGGGCCCAACAGTGGTCCCTTCAGATCAGCAGCCCAACACCTTTACCACTGAGCTACCACTTCCTCTTTAAAAGTAATTTCTTAAAAATCATTATGTAAGTGACTGAATTCCAATTTAAAATATCTAATGACAATTTTTAAAAAATCTATTTAAAGTTAATACAATTAAAGAAATAGTAATTACGCGACCTGAAGCCTATTGACTGAAGTTCACATTCATCATTCTTACAAATACAGTCATTTACACAAACAGAGTACGATACAACATGAGTAGAAAATACATCAAAAAACATCGACACTATAAAGATCTATAAAAGGTATCCATATACCATGACCATCCAGAAATTCTCCTCAGGCTCATGGAAAAACTGTCTGTTTTTTTGAGTGTGAAGAGATTTGGCTGGCTTTGTGGGAGAGAAGGTCCTGCGAAAGATGAGTAAAATATAGCTGTTACTTTGATTTAGCACATGACAAGTACAAAGTAAACTGATGCACTAACTTCTTTAACTGCTATAATCTCTAAAAATACGTTGAATAAGTATACAAATACATACAAATTGTATAAATAAATATTAGCTTGATTATAGCCACACACCTTGTAAACTGAACAATGGCCTCACAGAGACCAACGTTGCGAATCTTTTCATTTTTCTCTACATCACAGGGATGATAAAATAAGATCTTTTTCTCCTCCTGTTTGACAAAACATAAAGTATATCTACAGTAAAAAAAGGACCATTAGTGTAGATTCTCATTACACTAGTGAGACTGGTGTAACAGCTAAATGAATGGAGGTTACATCATTGCTAATAATGCAGTAAATAGTGGCCTCTATGCAAGTGCGATATATTCTCATGTTAAAACTTTAATTGGAAACTTCTGGGCCTTACTGTTCTTAAATCTCCTTTAATACAGATCTAAAATCCTGCCCACTGTCTGTCAAAGTAGTTTATATTGTGACTCTACTATTAAAGGTCATAACATCTGGATTCTTGTGTAATCAGACCTTTAGACTACCAGCAGACAGTCTGGCTTCTATAGCAGATGTTACTGGCAAAGAAGGTAATGATTGCCAAGTAAAGAAAGTTTGTTTTGTTCAGCCTAATTTTCTGTCACTTTTGAAAATCTTGACATTTTGTACCGTATGCATCATACATTTAGCCAGTGGCCCATGGGCATTACGTCCAAGGTTATGTCATTAAAATGTACATTGTTTAATTACAAACTATCACTTGAATGGTTAATAATCTTGTATTTACAAACCCTTTAAAAAACCTGTGAACTTCCCACTGTAGAAAAAGGTCAACAGTTTATGTTTAAAAATAAACCTTATTTATTCACCAGCACATGTAAAGTTAGGTAATAGAATTAGAATTATCAGCAGAAGTAAACAATAAGGATCCTTGATGGATTGCGTATACCTTACCTCTCCTTCACGTGGTCCAAATTTAGGGTTATAGATGAAAAAACTAAGCAGGGATGGGCTGCACTGTTTTTCCTGCATTCCAGAAGCCATTATTGGACTGACAGAAACAGAAAAAAAAGCTGTCAACATTTGGAGATAAAATCTAATAGGAATTAAATAAACACTGACATCAGTGAATGTTCGCGGACATCCGTGAGTTCTTATCATCACCTGATCATCAGCATTTGAATGTGAATGAAGTTCGTTCGTCCTCCCTCTGAAGCAGCCTGATGGGCATGCCTTTAATCTGCAGAACCAACGTTAGGCAGAAGGAATAGATTTTAGATAGAAATAAATACAATAGCTCAATCATTAACCATGAACATAAAGTAATCATATAGCATACAATGTACACCGCAAAAATATGCAACCTCTCTAGAGTTAATAGGACTCCTTAGTTTTCAACCCCCTAACTTATGGAACGAGGGGACAGTGTGATAATGAAGACTAATGAGCATTCTTCAGAGGACTGGACTTTATTAAGCCAATCAAGCACTTCACTAAAAGTCATCCCTTAAAAAAGACAGACAAAAGCACGCTGAGGCCCATCATTTAACCTGACACCATGTGCCATGTGAACATAGGTCATAGGTTTGTGCAGACCTACAGTGAAATACAGCATCAGTGTTGGGCATGTTTCTTTAAAAGAGTAATTAGTTGTAGTTACTCCTCACAAATAGTAACCGAGTTAGCAACTCAGTTAGCTTATTCTAAAAGTATTGGATGTCCCAATATTAAATATTTTAAATGAATGAAAAGTACTTGACATCGCTCTGACTCCTGGTCGTTGGTGTGTGTGCAAATTCTTGTGTGTGTGAACACCGACGCTAGCTACTCTACCTGTGGTTGGCAAACGATTGACATTTACGCTACCTACGCCAATCATCATCAGTTGTAGTTGTCTCTCATGCCCCAGAACCAAACACATACACCCCAATCATCATCAGCTATGTTTTCCACCCCCAACACACACACACACACACACACACACACACACACAGACCAGAGAAAAAACTTTGCAGGTCGGGTGGAGACAGACAGCCGCCATTCTAATCCCTGAACAGCATCATGCTTAACTTTCAGCAGGACAGTAGTCTCGAACACATGATGCTGTGTAATGCAGTGGCGATTACACATTGGCCAAGTTAGTCTTAAACCCCAGGTCTGAATCCCAGAAAGAATTTGTGGCACTGTTGTCAATAAAACAACATCCAACTGACCCAAAGAACCTGGAGATAGCCACAGGAAGAAGATGAAAGGATAAAAATCATTTCCATTAATTATCTATCTATCTAATTTACTAATCTGAACGGTTTTAACTTTGGAAATAATTCGCTCAAAAACATTATAGTTGGTAGTTTTAACAATGTTACAATTATTCCTGTTTTGTAACCCAGAAACAAATCTTCCGAAATGTGTTAAATGCTTTACAAACACAGCACATTGTAAATGAAACTAGACATGACCGAGACTTCCGCAACAGAACTAATACCGTGCAAGCAAGTGAAAAATAACCGCATAAGCATATTCGTGTTCTTCCTGTTTGCTGACTGTTTGAGAAAATGTATCTGAGACATTCGTTACATTTGTACTGAGCGTGTGTCAATCTTCTTAGACGTTCAAATGCTAGTTCATCGTTACGTTGTTGTGGTCAATATCTCAACGGACATATTGGAATGGACATATCCTCTACACACCATAAACGACTACTATTCTCAAACGCAAAAGGAAAAACAACACCAACAAAATAATTACTACTGAAGTAAATTAGCACGGCTGCTTGCTACGTGTTTTGCTAACAGAAGAGAAACCATTGAGACACGGTGTCACATTGCGCTCCGACTACATTAACGAAGTACTTACCAAAAACATGCGTATCTACCACAGCATTGGCACAGAGATGACAAACGGCCAAGCTTACAATCGTGTGTGTAAATAAAGAAACATGGGAGAACAGTAGTCAGTGAGTGAGCGCTGAGACCCTCCTCCAATAAGAAAATCTGTATAAGGAAACAAGCGCTGGAACATACTTCCGCAGTCTCCCAGCGCACCGTGTGTAACTGCTCGGGTAAAGCAAACGAGCTAAAAATACAGTTCCGGATAAAGTTTACAAACGTGTTGCACCTAGGATATTTTTCCATTTACTCTGTTAATAAGACAGGAGTTTGACAGAGCAGTTTATCATTTTATATAGACTGTTAACGGGTCTGAGGTACTTGTTTACATCTGTAGATGTTGTTAGCAATGTGTTATTCACCAACTCGTACATGTTAAAAGTGTTTAGAGGTGGTTGTAGGCCAGGGCTTTGTGTAGGCCACTTAAGTTCTTCCATTCCAACCCTAACACAACGTGTCTTCATGGACCTCGCTTTGTACAAATGGGCATAATCATAATAGAACAGGGTTGGGCCTTTTAATTGCAGGGATGAGAAATCTTAATGCTACAATATACAAATACATTTTATAATCTAGACAATTGTACACCTGCAGCCTTGTTTGGGGAAGATTCACATAGTATGTGATTTTCAGGCAATCGTTTAATAGGAGGTGACGTCAACCGACCCCCGACTCTTTCAGAGTCTATTAGGCCGCACTCACCCTGTAGGTCTTGACACCCAATTCCGATTTTGTGACTATATCTGACTTTTAGATACATCATAGAAAAAAGAGTAGAGCCTTTGTTGCATCCTGGGTGATTGCAACATTGATCACTGCTACATCAGTTCAGAGAGACGTGTGTATGTAGCAAAGGACTCAAGATTGGTGTTATCAAGTTCCTGGAAAGTGAGGTCAGGAAAAGGGGGGGCCGGAATTTTCTTATGGGACGAGAAACTTTTGATATGTGGTTTGAGCGATTGTCAACAAGGTGCCGGTTAATGTCCACCTGAGTTGACGTCTTTTGCCACGTAACTATTCAATGATGTTCGACTCGCATTGATGGGTGAATATCAGATGTGATCAGACTTTTCCTTCGGCATTATGTGTAAATCTCCACCAGCAGTTTCTGAAATACTCAGACAATCCTGACTGGCACCGATCTTAACCCCATAGTCAAGGTCACTGAGATTGTGTGTCTTCTTTATTTGTTATTCTAGCATTTCTTCTGTTTCTCTATGATTTTATGTAATATCAAGTTCAAGTTCAAGTTTATTTGTCACAAATACATCGTACGGTACAACATACAGTGAAATTCTTTAGTGACT
>JAOUQX010000043.1:11013496-11026039 GCA_028566295.1 Liobagrus marginatus | reverse complement strand
ACTTGAACTTCGCTGTGGCGCAAGTCCTTCGGGCGGCCGCCCCGGCCACGCCCCTCTGTAGGTCGCCGGCACGGGGGGCGTTACACTGTTAAAGCCTAGAAATGTTAAGGTTGATTATGGATCAATGTACAATCTTATACAAATACAGTAAATCCCAAATTGGCATGAGTGTTTCTGCCAAAGCTTCTATATATTTTATATTTACAGGCATTTTCTCTTTGAACATCTGTGTCAGATGGCAGTTCAAGGACTGAAATAGATATGTCTTCAGAATGGTCAAGATATATGAGAGAAATTCATTATTGCCGTGCCATCACTTTTGGCTGAGATGTGTGTGTGTGTGTGTGTGTGTATGTATGCTCTATTTCCAGGTCATTCTCCAATATGCTTTCCTCCAAGGTCAGCGAAGCATCTATCCCCTAGCCTACAGTGTTAGAAAACTTAGGAGTAACATATTTTTATGTTTGATTAAAGACACATTGAAATGAAAATGCCTCAGGTAGATTTTGAACAAGCAGCTTTGATTTATTAACATTTTAAAACCAAGCAAAACAGTATAATATGCAGCAAAGTACATGATCATTTCTTTTTTTTTTTTTTATTATAGATAACAATTATTAAAATAATTCTTAAAAAGTATATATTATTAGTATGTTTTATAGAAAATGATTTTTAATACAACTTGATATGATTTAGTACAAATGTATCGTCTCAAAGAAACATTCAGCAGTGTTTCTTTCTCCGGTGTTGTTTGCAGATCTGACCTCAAGAGTCATTCACGAGAGCTGAGAATTCTGGGAAAAGCAAATGATATAATCATTCAAGATAAACTTTTAAATTGAGAGGTATAACATATAATAATAGATCATTAAACCTACCTTCCCAACCAATCTTTCCATCCCCATCCATATCGCCAGCTACGAGGAAGGCCTTCATCTCAGCTCCGGTGAGAGTCCGAGCCCCTTTGGAGAAATTCTGCAGAAATAATCTAGAGTAAAAGCAGAAAGCAACTGTAATGCAAGAATTCAAAGATTCTTTGTATAACTAGATGATCAAATTGAGCTCATGGTGACTTGAAGCTCAACTTGACATATACTCAACTGTAGCTCATCCTGCTCAATAAATCCGCTCCGGTCCTGGTCAAGCATTCGAAAAACCTTCTCTATTTCAGATGGGGACTTCTTAGATAGACCCAAAGTTGCAAAGAATGTCTTTGGGCTAAAGGAATCCTTTGCTGAAATATGGAAATCCAAAAAATGTATTTCTACAAGCAGTGCATGATTTTGAAAGTGCAACGATTGGAAGACTAATCATAAGAAAAGTAACAAGCAAATAGAAAGAAATAACACAAATGTTTTGTCCTTACCTTTGCAAGCATTGATGGCAGACGAAATATCAGACGCAGCAAGAAAATCTGTGAATGCCATCTTCAGTAAAGCAAGGAAGCTGTGTTAATCTGCTATACGGCCAGGGAGCTATGTGCTTGTTGGTGTATGTCAGAAACCACCAGTGTCTCTGTGTCAGCTGCACCTGAACACTTTACATCACCTGACCTGTAACAGTCTGGAACAACACAAGCATTTAATCCGCTTTTAATCAAATAACATGCATGGAACTCTTATCTTATTTGCTCATCCATGCAACAAGGTCAGTTTAGCGCTAACACTAGCATATCATTATATACTGTACTATTGTAGTGGGATAGCTACAGAATTAAAGCAATGATTCCTAAGTTAAGTTGTAATACTTCAGATTTCATTTTATTGCTTTGACAACCTCGATGTGACATTACAATGTATAAAGATTTGCCAAATGATTCAAAAAAATGAAAATCATCTGCTCGCATGAAGCGTGTGTTCAGAATGATCGACTCCAATTTATTCGGATGTATAAAAGTCATGGTCATACAGCTGTTAGCAACGAAATGAATCTGAATAAATCAGCCGTTTCTGTGGATTGTCTTTACATATCCTTGTTTAAAACATCTCTTATTGAAATACACCGATCAGATCAGGAACATCTGATGGATCATGGAACACTGTAAATGCATTACCAACAAATAGAAACCAAATAGAGCACTACAGGGACATGATCAAGAACAGGGCATCCCTCCAAAATATATCGAAGGACACGACATCAGGGAGGCAATCAAGATCCCGACGCTAACGTTAAAGCAGCTACAGAAACATCGGGCAACTACTGATTACTCTGCAACAATCTTACTTGCAATCTTCTTTACTGATCTGTGCTATACGGTAGGACGGCAGAAAGGAAGCCATTTTTCACAAATATACACATCCAAGCTTAAATAAATGACTTCAAATCATACAGCAAAATGTGTTATTGTCTGATGAAACCAATTCCAGGAAGTATAATTAGTCTATAACTCTGAAAAGTAGGTTTGCTTAAAAAAAAAACACTAACTGAAGAACAGAACACAGTATATGGGCCAGTATGGTGGTGGTGGTAGCATCATGCATTAGGTCTGCTTCTCTTCAGCCCAAACTGGGTCTTTAACCAAGTTAACAGGGAAATCATGAATAGCTACAAATACCAGTCGATTTTAATCAGTCAAATATTTGGGTGATTGCTATAAAGCTAAAAATGGAAAGGCAACACGATGATGCAACGCATACAATCGAACCAATAAAGACCTGCCTTAACCAAAATAGATCAGTGTTTCTGAATGTTTTATCCAGAGCTCAGACCGGAATCCAGCTGGCTGACCATGTAGATGGATTTACAAGAAATAAAAAAAAATTGGCAGATCTGCAATATTTTAGCAAGAAAGAGGAAAGTATTAAAAAGAACTGCCATATGGAACCATGATCTAAAAAAAAAAAGCTAAATGGTGTAATTGGGGGTTGCATAGTTATGCTATCCGGTTTCAATTTGTTTCTTTTTTTTTCTAAAAAAAGTTTCTAAATATATATTTTTTAATCTTTATACATCATAATTTCACTGTAAGCGTGGAAAACGGTCCGACATCTGACACCGAATTTGTGCTTGCATAAACATCCTGTTATTGCTCAGATGTCAACACAGGCTTTTTCAGTACAGCAAGATGATTTAGTCACAATAAGCATAGAGACCCTCATTGTGACTTAACAATGATTCATTATAGTCAAAACAAGTTTCATGTTTTCCCCACACACTAAACCACAGGAACGGCTTTGGTGGGTATTTGTGCCTGCTACATATCTTACTTAGTAAGAAAATTGCTGATATGATGGGGGTTTATAAGTGAATCCAAATATATTTCATATACAGTATGTTGTTCCTTTAGCTTATTACGCTTCTTGTTATCTCCTTCTGAGTCTTGAGCTGCCTTATCAAGTGAAGTTAAGGGATAGTCCTTTAGAACTCATGCTGTATGTGTGTGTTTACACCACAACAATGAGCGTGCGTGTATGTTTGCATGAGTAACAGCTTTAGAGGCTTCTCCTGTGTTCTGCTGTGACGTAAGATCTGTTTCCTCCACAGGCTCCTTTCCTCAGGATGGACGCTTGTATGCTGGTGTGTGCTGCCAGCGAGCAATGACAAAAACATCCTTCCAGCCTGCTACCTGCCCCTGTGGCCTTGTGCCTCTCCATACACACTTACTTGTTTGCAGGAAGGCCAGGTTTCCTGTGTGACAGGGATTGGAGGGGGCCGAAGTCCATATTTTCTCTTATACACTTCAATTTGTATCCTTTGTTCTTCATTTCAATGCCTCACACAAGTGGAGTTCATTCAACCCAGCTGCATGTAGGTGTACGCTGTGTTTCTTTAGCATGGCGAAACGGTGAGTGATATAGATGCCTATTTGAAGATAAGATTTATTTCGGAGTGATGTCATTTTGTTGTGTGATAAAGCAAAGGAACATTTTGTTCTGTGTTATATTTGAATGTTCCATAATCATAATGTTTACGACGCTCTCGTACATCTTTTCGACGTTGGTATATTTGTATGTTCTTGTTCACAGCTGTTTAAAACGCTCATGATTATTATAATTGTATTACATTAATATTATAACATAATATTATATTATTACGAGCATGATTTCATTGATAATGATGAATGAACTCTTTAGTGATAAACTTTATAATAATCTCTTGCTAAATCTGGCCGAATGCCAGTGTGTTGTTTCGTAATGTATGGATCCTTGATATACATATGATTCTGAAAGCTTTATCTGATCATACAGTTGTATTAAATTGAGTAAAATTAATATCATTGTCATTTATCCCTCTATCCCTCTATCCCCCTATCTATCTGTCTGTCTGTCTGTCTGTCTGTCTGTCTGTCTGTCTCTGTCTGTCTATGATATTTTTTACTCATGAGTTTGTAGCATATGAAATGGTCCAAACAATACAATCATGTTCATGGCGCTGATAAATGGTTGTTGCATTAAAATGTTTGCACCCACTAATTTCCACACATGTTCATAATATCGCTGAATTTTTCTCTGTAATCCACTCACTGATCATGTGTCGTCGATAAACCTACACCATTTACACCGTCCCGAACCTTTGCTTGCCATTTATGCATTAATGTCAATGCTACTATGATGATTTGTGTTATCTTATAAATCATATGGAAAAAGCTGTCCATTAGAAAAAGGAGGTCTCCATGATTGTTGAGGGCGGAGACTCTGATCCCAGTTCTCCCAGGCTCAGTTACAGCTCTGGCTATTTCCAGCTAACCAGCTGTGATGAAAGCATGTCAGCAGGACGCTTGGGGTTGGCCCAGACAGGTTGCTGGGTTTTATTAGTTATTTAACTCTGACAGCCATCATTTAAAACTCTCATGCATTTGTGAGTACAGATCCTACAGTAGCTCTTCAGCTCGCTAAAATGATCCTATTTTAAGTTATTTCATTGACATGAAATAAATCATGCATCTAAGTGCATATGCAAACTCTTCGGCTCTCGTTTCTCCCATGTGTGTGAGAACAGATGCCCAGCAGCAGTTTAGAAAAGGAACAGCTGTTCAATCTATCAGCATGCTTGAGGCTTTAACATATCCCACACACACACTCAGCGATGGCAAGGGGCCAAAGCAGTACAGTGCTTCATATGATGATTTCAGTCAGGGCTAAAGCTGTTGTGTAATATCTTGCAGTCGCTCACTTTCTCCAGCACATGCTTTGCCAGAGATGGTCAACTTCATCTTGTTGGATCAGGTATCCTCTACCTCGGCAACAAGTCGTCTGGCACTTTTACACGGGCAGAAAATAGAGCCGGCACATGGGGCAATTTCAGGGTCTTTCCTCTACCGTGTTGGTGTCGAAAATCGAACTTTAAAGTGAGGTTTCTTAATCAAGTGAACGGGCATCACACAAGCTTAGTATTAAACGACAATTCTGAAGATTTAACAAAAGCAATGGATTGAGGGCATCAGTGTTTATGTACTATGCACATTTTCTGAAATCCAAAAGATAAAATGGGCAAATGGGCTAAAATTGCCATCTAGTTTATAAAACCATTTAAAGGTTTCTATTGAAATAAACGTATATAAATCTAGTGAACCGGAATTGAAATATTTATTGATGGAGACTTTAAAACACTATTGTATATATATACATATATATGGGATGTGGTGGTGCAACGGTAAAAGGCTCTGGGTCAGTGATCAGAGGGTCGGGGGTTCAAGCCTCACACCAGGCAAGCTACCATCATTGGGTCCTTGAGCAAGGCCCTTAACCTCACTTGCTCCAGGGGCGCCGTTTGTTCTGGCTGACCCTGTGCTCTGACCCCAGCGTTCAAATTCATATGTTGGGATATGAGGAATAAAAACATTTTGCTGCATATATGTGATAAATAGAATGTGAAAATGAAAAAAAAGAAATGCTGGATATAAGGGCATCTGCTAAATGCTGTAAATGTAATGCAGTACATAAATACTGAATATATATATTTACAGTTTCAGGGGAGAAAGAGATTCAGTGGACGAGGCCTTCACAAACCTGGCTGTTAAATAAGATTGCAGCTACTGAAGCTGTTCATGGCTCCACAGCGACATTCATATCACATATCCGTGTAGTTGTTCCATCTTTGAAAGTTTGAGTAATATTCTATTATAAAGTGTTGAACGACTTTGGTTGTATGAAATAATTACTATGTTAGATACCCTGGCATATGAGTCATTTAAAAAAAAAAAACTTGCTAACGAGTGTAGATAAAGTCACCGATAGTACACCTGGCTAGCACAGTGTGTTTTGGATTGAAACATTAAGTGTGCAACTGGAGTAGGATTCTAACCAGAGTGCCAGGTGGGGTTTCCCTGAACAGCCACTGGCCTCTGTTTCGGCTTATGGCACGTGCTGGACAGACATGATCCCTAACACTTCCAGCTTGGCTATTAAACCACTTTTTTTTTTTTCACATTTCAGCTTATTAACCTTTGTTATAATATTTATAATTGGATCAAAAGGTCTAATTGTTAGGGGGGTGAAAGGAAAATATGGAACTAAAGTTGACACAACTCTTTGTTGGCACTGCCTATGTGATTGAGATGTCTGCCAGGTTTGTCTGGTCTTTTTAATGACCATGTTAACTCATCCCATCTGTAAACATGACAGAAAAGGAAACACAATAAATTCCTCACAGCTGCTCTTAGCTTCAGGGGTCACTGAGAACAGGGCAAGTGTCGTACTAGCCGTCAATGACAGGAATTTACACTTCTACTTATTCTCTTTACCAATTACTCCATAATATTTCAGTGGAAGTTTACATTCAAATGAATTCAATTTCAATTCAGTAAATAAATAAATGATTCTTTTTTTCTTTTCGGACATCTAGCATTTCATCTGCTATATTATAAAACCTTATCCCATTTTCCCTATACCCCCCCCCCCACCACTGTATGAATCCCTAAAAAGATCCTTAATTTTATAGCCGCCTTTTCTGCTCATCACCGTTGTAATGAGTGCTTATTCAAGTTACTGTAGGTTTCCGTTTAACTTAAACTAGTCATCAATACCGTTTTTACATGTCATATTTCCTTCAGTATTCTGTGTTTCTCTAATATGGACTGGTACCACAAACCCTTACATTTACGCTGAATTCTTCAAACTGTTGCTACGAAGATGGATTCTAGTGAAGCATTAATATGTTTCTTTAGTTGAGGTCCAGGATCAGCACCACTGAAACAGAAAGGGCAGTTTTTTTTAGGCCTGGCTTAAATTCCAGCCTAATAATCAAAAACACAGTCTTAAACCCTTCACAAATATATATACGTATACTGTAACTCTGAAACGATTGTTGTATTTGCAGACGTTTGACTGCAGGGTGTTCCTAATGATTGTTACACTTATCCTTGACGTTTCCTTTGCTGGTTTCAGTCACTGCTGGACTACCTATAAAGTGACCCTTACACTATCGTATCAGAATAGACACTTAAACCTATACTGCATTATTTTACATGTCTTTACCTTTTGCCTTCTTATGGGACCTTCAGTGTGGAGCCTGAACCTTCAGTTGAGGGTTAATGGCCTTGCTCAGGGGCCCAGCAATGGTAGCTTGTCAATGCTGGGATTCGAACCCCAGTCTTCAGATCAGCAGTCCAACACCTTAACCACAGAGCTTCGTCCTGAGGTACCCTACCTGACATTACCTGAGGTATTACATACTTGTTGTTCATGGTCACATGGTTGTTAGTCAATTACTGATTGCTGATAAATTGTTGGTCAACTTATTTGACTCATAAACACATTTGTTCGTATATATATATATTTTGTGTTAAAAGTGTTTTCAAATGTTTTTCATTTGATTCAAATATGATGTATATTTTACGGGAGTATGTTCATTCCGAATAACAAGCCGTATATATCAGAGCAAGTGCGTAGTCATGTGAGCCATCGTAGCAGGAAAAACAGAACCATATAGCGTGGAAGGAGCCTCGCATGGATTCGTTCTCAGCAGACAGACACCCCTTATTTAGACTGTTCACATGTTCATTGGCAGAGTCTGTGCCAACTCAGCCTGATCTTATTTCTAAACCCTAAGCCTGGTTGGCTTAGGACTGAACAACAAAAGTACATAAACAGTTTACATTTTAATGCTCTCTGCAAGCTCAGATTCACTTTTGGAAATATTTTTCATTTGATAATATTTCATAAATACGTATTGAAGTTATTGATTTAAACATGTAGTATAGTGTAAAACTGTTTATTAAGTGTGTAGTCAGTGAAGTTATCTACTGTCTGTACAGCCCTGACATATAGGGTACCCCCTTGACGTTTCCAAAAAAGGTGTCAGTGGTTGAAGGGGATGTCTCGTTTTTGTCCCTTATTCAGAATGCAATGAGGCACCAGACGAGCAGAGCTGAGGTGGTGCTACACAGCTCTCACAGCTCTCAGCACCACTGGTTCTATTTTGCATGCTCAGAATAAGCCCAATAGCATCCAATTACACAGCTCTCATGGATAGTTTGGTGTCAACTGTTAGAGGGATATGATGATTCTGCTCTTCTTGTGTAAAAAGATATAGCGAGGTTCTTGTCCACGTTTTTGTGAGCATATTTTGTCCGTGTCCTCAACTGGAGGTGACAGCAACTGAAGCAGAATTGAAATGATCAGGCATTCCCCTTTTGGTGCGCTTACATTTTGCCTGTGACATCCTCACATGATCCTGTGTCAATCATGTTTTTTTCATTTTCAGATCCTATTTATCACATACACATACATGCAGTGAAATGTTTTTAATCCGCATATCCCAGCATATGAATTTGAACGCTGGGGTCAGAGCGCAGGGTCAGCCAGAACGAACAGCGCCCCTGGAGCAAGTGAGGTTAAGGGCCTTGCTCAAGGACCCAATGATGGTAGCTTGCCTGGTACAAGGGTTGAACCCCTGACCGTCTGATCACTGACCCAGAGCCTTACCATTGCGCCACCACACGCTTTTGATGCAAAGCCTTCTGGGACGGGCTCACTTGGTTTCCGTACGATACTTTTTTCTGTATGTCATTGATGAGATTCAGTTTAAAGTACACAGGCAAAGGAATCTGGGATGTAAAAGCAATCGATGAGAGCAGTGTTATAAGTTATGACAGTGACTAGCTTGTGTTGGTTAGTGAAGAAGACAATACTATCCGAAATGTCACTTCAAAGATGTAGCCTCGTGAGGTATATGATATTAGAAGGATTAGTATAAGTGCGCATTTTATGTTTTTAAGACACATTCTTAGCATTTGTACGTAATAGGCATACATCAGTAGGCCATAAGGAGGCGTCCATATCAGGTGTTACAAACTCTTTGTTGGAATAAAATGATGAATTAAACAGTAACAGGTTACAACTGCAGGACAACATCTTTCCCTTGGTCAAGGTTGTCCAAGTGTTGAAATGGGTCAATTTAACATTGCATTGGCTTACAGGATAATCACCATAAGGATGAATTATAGTCATTGGTTTATAATTATAACGTTTATTTTTAATCTGCATATGTTTTTCAAGAATACGGTGTACCGTAACAGAAAATGTATTATTCATTAATAATTGTGGAATGATAATTCAAGGTTGGTCATCAAACATCTATATTAATTTCAGATTCTCTGTCTGTCTTTCTCTCTCTTCCTTATAGGGATTATTTGCGCCACAGATTTTTTGCCCACTACAGTATATGCAGTGCTGCCAAGTCAAGTGGAAAAAGTGTCAAATGTCTGTTCATTCATCTTCATCAGGGTTCCTATGCGAAACCAGACAAGACCAAACTATAGAAACCCAACTGCAATGAAACATGATCCTGCTCTTCCTTCTCACCATGTGCTTGAATGAGATACCGTGTGCAACTTAATTCACAGAAGATCTGTGAGCAGGCATGTCTAGAGTGTTTCAGTGTGTGTGGGTGCGAGCAAACATGCGCTGTCCACAGGGAACAATATCCTGGTGCTGATGAGTGTGACGAGGAAAACTCCAGCATCAGTGATTTTGTTGCCAGAGGAGCGTCACAACCACTATAACTACAACTCTGTGTGCAACTGATTGCCTTTCTGCATACAGGCCAAAAAACACAAATAGGAGGGTTTGTCATTGGTACAGCAAATAGAGACAAGATTCTACAATCACTCCAACTTTCTGATTGGTTAATAAACTCTAAAAACAGAGTTAATCGTCATTCTTTTACATGACCACTAGAGGGCGCTAAAATGACTTAGGCAGTACTCTCAGTGTTGGACTCAAGAGGGCATAAGCTCTCTACTAACCTGTGTCCAGTAACTTGTCTTCATAATTTCCACTTGGTACAGTCTGATGAGAGCCCACTCATTCTGAAGGCTGTCTGAGTCACACATTTCAGTGTTGCCTAGTGATGCTGTCCTGAAAATGTCCCCAGATTTTCTCAACCTTTTGATGATATTATGTACTGTAGATGATGATCAATTTAAAGTCTGTATTATTTCATTGAGGAATATTATTCTGAAGTTTTTCATAGATCGGTGAACATTTGCCCATCGTTACTGCTCAGAGATTCTGACATTCTGAGATGCAGTTTTTATACCTAATCATATTACATATTACTGTTGCTAATTAACCGAATTAATTGCTAAATGTTCATACAGCTCATTCTCGTTAGTAAAATGTAAAAAAAAATATTCTTTTTACTTTTTTTCTTGCTTAAAATGGTACATTTTCATTCTTTAAACATTTTCTGTTTTCTCTGTTTGATTGTGAATACAATCTGGGTTTAGGCGCGTTGAAAATCATTTCATTCTGTTTCTTTGTAGATTTTAAACAGCATCCCCTTTTTGAGGAATTGGGGTTGTACACCAGTAAATCTGATATAATCAGAATACAATTAATAATGGCTATCAATAGTATTATCAATAGCAGGGCCCATAACATAAATCAGTAAATTCTTTAATTATACTAAACGTAATGCACTTTAGAAACCCCAAAGAAAAAAAATGTGGCAGATATAAGTGAAGTAATGTCAGATTTAATTTAACTATATTTAATTGTTTTTTAAATAAATCATTACTTGTCAGAACTACGTTGCATGAACAGTAGTAAGATAAGTTTGTATACAAATTTCCTGAAGCTCAAAGGTTTTGTGCACATGAGCATTGTCACGCACATTTGATTTGCATGCAAATGTGTGATTCCAATTTTGTATCAACATGAATAATGTTACACGGTTTACCGATTAAACGTAAAATAATATAAAACAATAAACATTTGCCATTAGCTATAATCTGATTAGTTTTGTAGCCAATAATATTAGCCAATCAAATCAGTGCTGGTCTAGCCTGGCATTAGCAAAAACAAGATTACAGGTTATCAATACATTTTTGGCCATATTTCTATTAGCATTACCTACATTTATGATTTTTAAATACATTTATTAATGCCACCGGATTTTTCCAAATAAAGTATAAGATAAGGTGGAGCCTGTTCAAGACATGCATTATGTACAATCACTATCTAAATGACAGAGAAAGAGACCTAGGAGAAAACCAGTGCATTAAAGGTCTAAATAAAAATGTAACAACTAGTTCTACCGCTTTATGTCCATCCCTGTTCTGAGGTAATACTTGAGGAATTATACCTCGTTGCTTTACATAAACATTGTTTTAAAAATTTTTATATTTTTTTTCAGATCCTATTTATCACATACACATACACACAGTGAAATGTTTTTATTCCGTATATCCCAGCATACAAATTAGAACGCTGGGGTCAGAGCGCAGGGTCAGCCAGAACGAATGGCGCCCCTGGAGCAAGTGAGGTTAAGGGCCTCTCTCAAGGACCCAATGATGGTAGCTTGCATGGTGCGATGCTTGAACCCCCGACCCTCTGATCACTGACTCAGAGCCTTACCATTGATCTAACTTTCAATTTCAAGACGCGTTCTCTTTCCTTATTACAAATTTAAAAAAAAATACTTTTCACACAGAAAAATAAATAAAATAAGTATAAAATTAAAAAAAACCCTTCAAAGGCATTATTTAAAACGTGTAATTAGGAAAGAGAACATGTATTAAAATTGAAAGTTAGTATAAATATTTAAAAATAATGTTGATGTAAAGCAACGAGGTACAATTCCTCAAGTATTACCTCAGAACAGGGATGGACATAAAGCGGTAGTAGAACTAGTTGTTTTTGCCAGTATAATAAATTAGACACACTACCTTTAACAGTTCTAGAAGGATCCAGAGGTAGGCTCGGTTTAGCTAAGTGTCTGCAGCTTTTCTACTACAGCTAGTTTTTATATGTTAATTCTAGCCAGTTGAGATTACTTCGTTAACTGTTGTGACTGTCACTGTATGAGAGCAGCTGATTGGACCACTCGTGTGTGTGTGTGTGTACTTGTAAGGCGTGGGGAGTAAGGAGGTGGATGCTTAAGACACCTGTTAGGCAAAGGGATGTTAATCCACAGGATAGAAGCACCGGAGATTAGGTTTGCCTGCCTAAAAAGCCTTTCCTCACACACTAATGTGCGTGTGTGTTTGAGAGATCAGACAATTCTACTCCCCTTACTTCTCTCTGAAGAGACATCATAAAATCTTCATCTTCTAGTACAGACTCTGGCCACAGTTTCTATGAATGTGTACATACTGTATAT
>JAOUQX010000043.1:10910009-10925405 GCA_028566295.1 Liobagrus marginatus | reverse complement strand
AAAACCCAATTTTTCACCCGAAAAATAGGGGGGTCGTCTTATACTCAGGTCGCCTTATACACCGGAAAATACGGTAGCCAGCCCTTGTTTCATTGTTTCTTTATGTAACGATTCTAATGTTCGTATTGTGGTAAATCTGTTTATTTTGGATTTTTTTCTGTTTATCTGTTTATTTTGGCTCTTCATATATATTTGTGTACCAGATCAACAAGCAAGCATGTGCAACTTGGCCATCATAGTTTAGGGGTCAGGTGCTCATGTGCAAATCCCAGTGAGCACAAACATTTTCAGTGTAGGAACGAGATGAGACTGCTTTATATAAAAAAACATGTGTAACATCTTTTCATTAATATTTTCATAATAATCAGAATATTTGCAGCATGGAGTATAATGTGATCTCTTTTGTTCCAAATAATAAGAGAATTCTCTCAAGCTATATTTGTAAAAACGCTAGTCAAGGAATCAACGAATTGTCCATTACATGATAAATATTTAATGCGTATTTCAGCTACTTTACTAGATCAAAACGTAGAGTTTATTCGTATTGGTTCTAGGTGAACGCAACTACCCCGTTTATTAACACTGGTGATCGTGGTTATATACTTGACATACTCACGTATAATCTTTTTTTAAATAGTTTTAACTGTGTGTGTGTGCGTGGTGTTATATCAGAATTGCAATGCATAATTTTCCAACATATGGCCCACAAAAGCTCCTGTGCTGCATTAAACACACCTGGCTCAGGACAAAACTGGAGCTACGAACCGTATGACTATGTTTATAAGGTGTGGCAGGATGACAGCAGAACACCAGGTGTGCTCAGTAACAGTTTTTCGCACGTAGGCTTTAATTCAGCATGTTGCTTAATTCAGCGTTTCACATCAGTGAAAAACTCCAGTGCTCCGAGGAGGATTGTCCCCAACCTACAGTATGTACTGTGAGCAAAATTGTTTCTTCAGAACGTTGGTGAATTTCATGCGGTTATGTTTTTCATTTAGATGGATTGAAGTAAAACAAATCAATGGAGTCATGTGGAAAACACTACCGTATTTTACACATTGCTTCTAATTAGGAGAGGGAAAGACTTTCACGTATCTGCTGAACATATTTTACCACCTTCCCATTTCCCCTGCTTCATCTGCCAGATGGACTTGCATGGTGAGAGATGTGTGAGAAGACGGACATATAGCTTACATATCTTTCTCTGTTTTCTGTGTTCCTCTGGCCATGTACTGGAAATGCCAAATACATAAATAGTAGTTGTGCCCCTTGTGGGACTTTGAGAGGATGGATTAACAGGACTTTAAGCAGATGTGGTGGTTCCAGCTGTTCCCTTGTAGCAAAGCAGTGCAACATAACTCGTTGTTTTTTTTTCCTCCCACCACTCATACTTTCTTTGTTCCTCAAACGTGAGAGCGGGATCGAAAATATCATTTTATTCATGAGAGCGCACACACACACTTACACCACACATAATGTGCCAGGCAAAGCCCATTTAATCTAATCACAGGCAAACCATTTGCCTTCTTGTTTTTTTTCACTGGGTGGCTGCCCAAGCTGCATGTCTGATGCAGTTCTATTACTTTCTCTCATTTCTCCGTCTAGAATCTTCCCGTCTTCTTTATTTTCCTGTCCAATCCATCATATGACCATGTAAGAATTCTGGCCTCTGCTTGTTGATTTTTTCCGTTCACTTCCATTGTGGAAAAAGTAATGTGTCGCTGTAAGCCCAGTGCCATGAAATATGTATTGCTGTAGTAAAGCCGCGACCTTCACTACAGCAGGTCCCGAAAGCAGGCCGCTGGAAATCCCTGCATCTCTTGGCTAAAGGCTTCCAGGCTGCGTTCACTCAAGCAATCGTGTGAATTTAAAGCAGAACGCTTGTACATGCAGGCAGGCACAGGCACCGGACCCTGGGCGTGTTCCTAGCACTTGGCCACTGTTGCACTCTGGCTTGTTAACGGGTGAAGAAAACCTCGTCCCTTCAGGCTTTGTGTCCGCAGGTCAGAGAGCAAGATGTTTGTTTGTAGGATGCTGTAAGCTGCAAAACTCCCAAGAGTAGAGCTGATCCGGCAGCGCACACTGGAGCTTTCGGCTGTGCCTGTGCACACACGCTGTCTGTAGCAAGTCTCGCAACCCATTCTCTGTGAATTGTGCCTTACTAAATATTAGACTTCTCATATGTGACCCTGTAAATCTTAGTCTACGATATAATCACTGGATTATGGTTTACATTCTCCCATTTTGGCAGGCACCCTTATCCCGTGTGTTTTTACATTATATCTAAGATTTTTTATTTTTTTTATCCAACTGAGCACTTGAGGGTTAAAGGGCCTAGTTTAGCGCACCCGCAGTGGCAGCTTAATGGTGCTGGAAATTAAACCGACGATCTTTTGATTAGCAGTCCAACACTTAACCACTCAATTACTGCTACCTGCATTTATGAAATATTCTATTCCTAATTAGATTAGTCCTTTGTAAGCAGTATGAAAGATTTTCCAGTGCTTTTCTCACACCACAGTACCCTTTGTTAAATGGGGACGACCTCGGCCTGAGAGAAGTGGACCAATATGCGTCAACCAATCGTATTAATTGTGTGTTCACTCCTCTTTTGCACTGGCATGTAAATATTCTAGCCAAGCGAGCCTGTAATTTGTATGGTAGGATGAAAACAAAGAAAAAGCCAAAGTTTGACACAAAAAAAGAAAACAAAAAAACAATCATCCATGAACGGGATGCCAATTAATCACAGGCCACCATACACACATACATTCACATCCATTTTTACCAAAAACATTTTTTCTGGCGCTCGAAGAGAAACCCGAAGCGCCTGGACCAAAACCCACTTTAGCCACAGATATCATAAGTGTGTCTGATGTTGCCTTTGTCTCATTTAGTGTCTGTTAAAGTGCCATAAGTAAAAATTACTGTTTTGTTTCCACTCGAAATGACACACAAATCACTGACATTATGATGTCACCGCAGCAGACTGGGAGCTTTAAATGGCGCATCAGTATGCACGAGGCACATTTCTCTGCTTTACTTCGAGCTGACTGACGGCTCAATGTGACTGGCTTTGAACCTTCGGCACTTCAGTCAAACTTTTAAAGCCACGGGAAGGGTGTGAGGACTGTCACATCATTGTGAGACGTTGACAACCTAGCTCTGCTTTTTAAGCTCAAGCTGAATAGCAAGGACATTTTCTGATTGTTGTACAGTACTGGAGAGACATAATAACGAAAGGGAACCGGGTATTAGCCTATTTGGTCAAGTTGTACCCCGAGGTTGACTCTATAAATTGGGAACATGGCTTCTTTTAAGCTTGCCGTTCTTTCTTTTTTTTTTTTTTTTTTTTTGCTCATTTTTTTTCAGCCAATGTCCTTTAAAAGTTGAGCTGAGCATGTAATCCCGCTCCATTCCTGCTGATGTTATCTGTAGCCACATATGACATAAGAGTAAAATAAGAGAGAGTACAGCAAGCACCTCTTATTCCTGATCCCTAGATAACACTTCTCTCTTTCTCTCCCTTTTTCTACCTCGTCTCCATTCCTCTTCCTGTCGTGCAAGTTTTTTAAAATATTTATTTATTTATTTAGTTTTAAATAAAAACAACCTATCTCTTCCTTGCCTTATCTCTGTCGTTCTGTCATGTCTCTGTTTGCTGGTGCAGATTTTGACTTCAGCGTTCCGGGCTCTATGAAGCTGCACAATCTCATTTCTAAACTAAAGAAATGGATCAAGATTTTGGAAGCCAAGACCAAGCAGCTGCCAAAGTTCTTCTTGATTGAGGAGAAATGCCGTTTCCTTAGCAACTTCTCAGCCCAGACAGCTGAAGTGGAGATCCCAGGAGAATTCCTCATGCCCAAACCCACACACTATTACATCAAGATAGCGAGGTAAAGTAAAAAAAAAAATGTATAAGACGTGCTCGCCCGCTTGCCCTCCTACTCGTTTGGAAAGATGATTTTGACACGCCTCTTTATTCCTCTGTTGCTGTTAAAATGCCCCCATGCAATGATTAACACATGAAGCGATGTTCTCATCCTCAGGTTCATGCCCAGGGTAGAAATCGTTCAGAAGCACAACACTGCTGCTCGCCGCCTCTACATCCGTGGGCACAACGGCAAGATTTACCCGTACCTGGTGATGAATGATGCCTGTCTGACAGAGTCACGGAGAGAGGAGCGGGTACTGCAGCTCCTCCGCCTACTCAATCCCTGCCTGGAGAAGAGGAAGGAGACCACCAAGAGACACCTCTTTTTCACAGGTTCCTTCCTCATATTTCATTACATGCTGCTTCAATAAACAGCTTATGAATAGAATCTGGGGGGTACAAGTAAAGCCTTTGGTGTTGGGATGAGAGGTTGATTCAAAACTAAACATTTACATTAAGTTTCTGGCATATGGCAGGCACCCGTATCCAGTGTGTTTTTTTTACATTATATCTAAGAATTTTTTTTTTTATTCAACTGACCAGTTAAGGGATAAGGGCCCTGCTCAGGGGCCCAGCAGTGGTAGTTTAATTGTGCCACAAATTAAAGCGACGATCTTATCAACAGTCCAACACCTTAACCACTGTGCTACCCTCTACCCCCAAACTTAACTAATTTAAAGGCACACAAATAACAGTAATTACAAGCATCTCGCCGAGTCGCAACGCAAAATCGCAACCCTTTTTGTAAACGAGCTTGTTAAATGTTTATTCATTCTTTAAACGGTTTCCTTTAGCTAAATGTCTTTTGCTCATTTATAAAAGGCATAAGTCATTTTGTTAAAAAATAATTACTCGTATTGTGGATTTGTGTAATGCTGTCTCTGCTGATTCCAGATTTTAACTGATATTAGACCAGTTTAGTTTTTTGTTTGTTTGTTTTTTTCCAACAGCTTTAATTAGTAGGTCAAATGACGGCATGTGCCAAAGCAAGCCTTTTATTTTTTTGTTAAGTCTTTTTAAGATGTAATCGGATTTGATCTATTTATCTATCTAATGTCGTGGCGTCTCAGCACTGTGCAGTTTCTATTCGATCTCTATTATAGGCTGGCATTTTGTACTTGGCTGTGCTGGTCCGAGCTCTGCTAAGCTGCCTAGTGGTTGCCAGGTATCTCAGCAATGAAGTGTGATCTTGCACTGATAAAGGATGTAGGACAAAGCTATCAATGAGGCTACGCAACCTCTCTCAGCTGTATGACAAGCAGAAGGAATAAGGTCCCGAGAAGAGCACCGCATGAATATTTTCTCTTAATAGAAGTCAAGGACACCTTGCTATGCTGCTTAAAGATGAATACATAAGTTTTTCTTTTTACTCGGTGATCTCAAGTTGTCTTTGAGTCGCAGTCCTTAAGTACATATTAGCAGGCCACTTGTCTTTATAAGCAAATGAAGTATCAGAGTGCAAGCCTGCATCTCATTTCCTGCAGACTGATGCGCTCGTGGCTGTTTCTCTCGAGAGCTCTCTCCTCACAGGTGTTTTCTCACAGGCGCTCTCAGCCGTGGATTGCTTTTGTTTAAAAATGATATGACTGGGGAATTTTTGAGTCTCACTTCACTCGCTGCGTAAATGGAACGATGGTATCGATGGCGGCACGCATGTGGAAATGCTTAGAATATGAGTAATGGATGAGTTTCGGTTTCTCCATAGTAACAATATATGGTCTCACTTGCTAATGTATGCTGCTGTTTATTTTATTTGCTTGTGTAATTCAGAGACTCTGAGTCTAATACAATTGGTTTTGAAAGTAATCCTTACTCCTACTAAGCCGATGTTTTGTCGGCCTCCATTAAATGTTACTGTGTTGTGTTGTGTAGTGCCCAGGGTGGTGGCCGTGTCTCCTCAGATGCGCTTGGTGGAGGATAATCCTTCATCCCTCTCACTGGTTGAGATCTACAAGCAACGCTGTGCTAAGAAAGGCATCGAGCATGACAACCCCATCTCCCGCTACTACGATAGATTAGCTACGGTACAGGCAAGAGGAACGCAGGCCAGCCATCAGGTAAAGCACATACTCGAGCCTTTCATTCATTCAGCCAGTGCACTGTCTGGATTGTGTCTTCAAGTGTGTGCAGTCTTCGAGCAATGGCACAAAATCCACATTTTATTGCATTCTTATTAGTTACTTTAGAGGAGTTCTGCCCAAACGACTTTATTTATTTATTTGTTTTTTTGTTTGTTTGTTTGTTTGTTTGTTTATTTATAGGCAGAACTTCCACTCCCTGAATTGTTTTAAATGTTTTTGTTTTTTAGATGTTTTTCTCAACCTGAGAGACTATTGTCTTGGAAATCCCACGAGATCAACAGTTTATGAAATATATTCGAAGCTGCTGATTGAGTTAACAAAACTAGCTCTGTTTTATAGAGGCTCTAGAAATTCTTATGTAGCTGAAGATCCCATTCATTCATTTTGGCTGTTTTCATAAGATAATTATGCAATTCTTTTTTGTATTTAATTTTTTTTTTGTTATAATTGCTAAAACATTATATATTGTTCTACATTAAATAAACTGTCTTTTTTTTATTTTATTTTTTTATTTCTCTAACTAAAATTCTAGTACATAAATGACCTTTAAAATTAAAGTACGGTCTCATTGTGCCATCTATCGAAGGTAGCTTCGATGCGAGATGCTGAACTCTGGTTTCAGTAGTGTTCTTGAAAGGTTTAAATGATGATTATTAGGTTTAACACATCCTACCTTCTTGTTCCTTGTCTAGGTGCTGCGGGACATTCTAAAGGAAGTGCAGGGCAACATGGTTCCTCGTAGCATGCTAAAGGAATGGGCTCTTCACACGTTCCCCAACGCCACAGACTACTGGACCTTCCGCAAGATGTTCACAATCCAGCTGGCTCTTATCGGTCTGGCCGAGTTCATGCTGCACCTCAATCGCCTCAACCCTGAGATGCTGCAGATTGGCCAGGTAATGACTGCTCGGCTACTATATCGTTACAACCGACATAGCGGTTGAGATTTGCTAATGAACATGCAGCTCTGTAACACTGTTAGAACTGGTGATACAAATGGCTGTATAGTTTCCTCTTTATACATTAATGATTCTGGATGCACTCAGCACATCTAGGGAATCCTCTCTGAGATGTGCACTTCTTAAAAAAAAAAAAAAAAAAAAAGGTTGTGGTCGTCTCGCATGCTGTGTGGGCGTATGTGCAGCGCATATGAAGCACTGACATTATTGAGCACGGGTGTACAGCTCGGATGTGACGAGTGTTTGAGATGGCCTGATTATAGGGTCAGTCTCCAGCTGCCAGCCGTAATTAAGCTTATAAAGGCTTAATGTATAAGATTTGGCTCTGCATCCTTATGGCATTGAGGCAGGTAGTTGATTTTGGAGCACAAAGCACGTTCAAAGGTCTTTATTGTAAATAATTGTTAAACAGATGCTCCATCTGCGGATCCTAATCAGTTTTTTGGTGACAAGCAGAGAAGCAGGCAGCTAAGCGACACCAAGCCTCCTCACTGTATGTTCATTAGGCACAGTGAGAAGCAAGTGTGCTTTCACAGCTCTCTGGTTTATTACCTCCAGGAGAGCTTTGCTCAATGATCGTCCTCGTGGGTCAACCTGTGGAGAGAAACGTTTCCGGGAAGTTTGGCCGTCTTCAGCATTTACTGTTCAGTAGTCAACTGTTGTTGCAGAGATTTTCTCCACCATGTGTGTATACAAAAATGCTGAACTAGAGCTTCTACCATTTTGTGTGTGCGGTAGATGGCATAAATATTCACCCCTTGACCTTTCTAAATAAAATAGACTTAATTGGGAGCATGGTGTAAATCTGTGAGTACTGCACAACAGGTTGAAGATAGAATGAAATGCCACATTGTTATATTGGTCCTTGTTGGTTATCCCAGTAGCTTCCGTTTTATGTGCCTCGTTCCTCTCACCCTGAGAAGTAGAAATGTTCTGATGAATATTGTCATGTTGTGGGTGCCTTTATGCTAGTGCTGCATTTCCAAATTATTATTATTACTATTTTTTTTTTTTAACAGGACACTGGGAAGCTCAACGTTTCTTACTTCCGCTTTGACATCAACGATGCCACTGGAGATCTGGATGCCAACCGGCCCGTTCCGTTTCGCCTGACACCTAACATCTCAGAGTTTCTCACCACCATCGGCGTTTCAGGCCCTCTCACAGCCTCCATGATCGCCGTGGCCCGCTGTTTCGCCCAGCCCAACTTTAAGGTAGCGTTCATGCGTTGCTAAAGCCTAAAGATCAATTATGTTACATTACATGGATGACCGCAAAGTAGCACCTGATCCTTCATTATCCTCATATTATTCTTTATTCAGGTGGATGGCATTCTGAAAGCAGTACTGAGAGATGAGATCATAGCCTGGCACAAGAAGACCCAAGAGGACACATCAATGCCTCTGTCCCCTGCTGGTCAACCGGAGAACATGGACAGCCAGCAGCTGGTGTCACTTGTCCAGAAGGCCGTGACGGCCATCATGACTCGCCTGCACAGCCTGGCTCAGTTTGAGGGTGGAGAGAGTAAAGTGAATACACTGGTAGCAGCTGCTAACAGTCTGGACAACTTGTGTCGCATGGACCCAGCCTGGCACCCGTGGCTATAGACAATTTGACTCGCTCTTCTAGCTTTAAGTGAGAGGGAAGCGTCACTTTGAATCAGTTCGTTGGACCGATCAGGAGTTTTACTAAATAGATACAAACGTATGTACAAACTGTAATGGGAGGAAATATTGAACCATCATGTTAAATAAGCTTTATTATGATTGCTGTGAACAGAAGGCTGAGTGTTTCCTACAGCCATTGAAAGCTGCTCCGTACTTAAGTTAACGAAGGCGGCGGTTCACCTGATGTGCTCGGCAACATGTATGATTGTTGCAGCGTCCATGCTTTCTTTAGCCTAAAGTTTCCAGCAAGCAGAACAGTCCAGAACAGGAACAGTGGCTCTTTGTCTCTTAACATTCACAAGTCTCAGGTCTGGGAGTTTATTGTTTTTAATTTGCCACGAAGTCGCATGTTGAACAATATTCCGCTTCATCAAAAGTTTTTGGTTGGTGTCTTTAGGATTTATATAAATGAATGCTGTTGGTTTTGTTGTAAATTAGGTTAATAATCCCCACGTGGTGTTTAATTCTCTACCTTTTTGTTTTCAACCCCTATGAATTATGTTTAGTTCCTGATCCTGGTGTCTGCCCTTCTGTCAAACCTCAAATCCTCACTTTGGCCATGCTCTCTGCTCTTCTGCTCTTCTGACACAGCAAAGCACATTGTCCTGCTTTCATTAAGAATCAAGCAACAGTGTGGAGACAGTATTTTATTTTATCCACCCAAATGGACAAGCGAAGTATGAAACTGCCCTTTACCTACTCTCATGTTCTTGATCATCCATGTTGATGTGTTTGCCTAATCTGAGGTTTGTACACGTCCCTGCATTTTCTAACGGTACACATCTTGTTCCAATCCAAGGACTATTACTGTAAAACATAAATAAGCATTTTGTTTAATAAAATGCTCTTTTTTTAGAAAAAGACTAACTGGGAATGGAGCTGTTGTCACTGGGTTAGGTGCGTGAGCCGAGTTTGTGAATGATGCCTGCTAATTGTAGAATTGATGAACACTTCATAAAGCTACTTCCAGATTTATGTTGCTGAACAAAGTTGTGCAATTAGCTAAGTACCTCTGGAAATATCTTTTAATAATGACACTTTGCTTTTCATTTAAAAAAAAAAAATCATTTTGAGCAAAATTCGTCCACATTAAAACATTTTTGTTCTCTCAAAAATTATAAATATAAGGTTCCACAAACAGGGAAAATCCTTTAGTCGCCCATTATTAAGAGGATCATCATTGGCCTCTCGACATAAAACACTGATATGGATGTTGACCTTTGCATTCTGCATAATAACCATTTATGAATACAGTATTTCCATGTAGGGAAGTTTTTCATACAGTGAATCACTAAAAACTTGTCTCCAACAGTAAACAAACGCATAAAAACCAAATGTTTAGCTACGTCCCAGTGGACTCGTGAGGTTTAAGACTGGATCTTTAAGGGTCCGTAAGTATTTGTACATTGATACATTTTTTTTCAGCTGATCAGGAAGTGAAGAAAGCTACAGTAATGTGTCTGTGGGTTCCGCACTTGAGACATAATGAGATACTTACTGTAAAGTATTTTCAACCAAGTATTAAAACAATTACGACAATGTCATAAGTTTGTCTAACCTCTTGATAAGATAAAAAGTGTGCACATTACAATTTGAGCTCATATTCATTAGTTCATTTGTACTACAGTATATTTTGCTAAAAAGCTAAAATTACACTAACCTTAAATTTATGGACATGATTTAACATTAAAACCAAAAATAACAAAAATCCACAGCTGTGTCGGTCTGTACAGCCACTGATCATCCAGAACATTCAAATTTAGCTACTACTACTACTACTTGCAACAAGACATTAGCAGTAGCTCCTTAAAGACTTGAAAATGTATATGAAAAATAGCTATTGTTATTGATCTGACCAGTCAGACACACCTTTACTTGGATGTCCAGGACCCGGTCACTGGTTTTACTTGGATGTCCAGAACCTGGTCACTGGTTTTACTTGGATGTCCAGAACCTGGTCACTGGTTTTACTTGGCTGTCCAGGACCCGGTCACTGGTTTTACTTGGCTGTCCAGGACCCGGTCACTGGTTTTACTTGGATGTCCTTCCTTAGGTAATTTTGGGTACATTCTTCCCCCTGCACTCTACAAACATGGTATAAGTACTGATCCTGCGAGTAGCATAATCACAATCTAACCCTAGTCAAAGTCACTCGTCCTAACATATGCCTGTATTTCTGGTTTCACCACATCAACATCATGAACAGCACTATTTTTGACCATTTGTCCACCTGCAACTATAATAATAAATGCTATTCCCTGGCAAGGGACCAAGGTCAGTGGTTTTAATGTTTAATCAGATCAGTGAATCCTCATTACAGTATCGATTATTCATTCAAATCTGCCTATTTTGCATTTCATAATGTTTCACTAATTCCACAAGAAACATTTGTTTTATTAAACCAACGTTTTCTTACTTGTGAAAAATATTACAGTGAAACTTTGCAGCATCTCATGTTCCAGACCCTTTACTTTCCCTGACTGCATCTGTTCTTCACTACATAACACCTCACAGTCTCGGACAAAGCAATCTCTAATTCAAACAAAGCGGTGTATGAAAAGTCCTTGAACGTTCTCAAAGTACACGTGGAAGCATCTGTAAAAACTCCAAGCTGTGCACTGACGGAATATCTCCTACGGTGTAGGAGGAGATCGAGCTACAGAGGAAATGTGAATAATTGTACAACTCTCCCGGCTACAGTCTTAACGGCTCTTCCAGTAAATCCCACTGGCTCGTTTCTGCTGTACGCAAATCCGTCGACACCTACAACTTCCAAAGCCATAAATCTGTAGTTGCTGATCAAACAGCATTGCTCGGTTTTGTGCTCTCCCGGATCTACCATCCTTCAGCTCAGCTCACTGTTTGCATGTGTTTAGAGCTAATACAACCTAAAGGCCAAAACGTCTCTTCAGGAATTCAAGATGGGGAAAACCCACCAAGCCTTAACATAAAAGAGTGCACCAAACAATCGGTCCAAAGCAACTTGTCAAATAAAACTTTAGTTTTAGCTTCCGGCAGTTTATTTCTAGACAGGTTTGTGTTCCTTTGCAGGGCTGCAAGCTGATTCAGGATGAGGAAGAGGAGAGAGATACGCTGCTTTGGATACCTCTCACTGGCCTGTAGATGTCTAGACTGATAGATGAAGGTGATGACGAAGCTGATTGATGGCAGCCCTCAGAGAGAGTGGGATCTGTGATTGGCACACACACTGAGCGCCGAACCAAGAATCCTTCACTCTGTCAAGCGCAAACACACCCTTCATGATATCATCTGTCTGCAGTCTACAATTACATGGAGGTGTTTTAATTCATTCTAATGAAAGAGCTTTTTACGGTGATGGAAAGTGCTTTGGCGTGAAGGATTATAGGTCTTAGTCTGTAATGAACTGAATTAAGTGCAGTTTTCAAGTATTTTTCTAAAGGAACTCGTGACACCAGTGCGGAAATTATTACGAAAAGGAGCTCTTTAAATGCTGCGTTCGAAAAGGAGGCGACACCCGAGTTCCCATAATGCTACGTCGTTAGCACAAGTACATTATGATCAACATCTAATGATTTTCAATGACTTTCTGGACACTTTATTAAGCACACCTGCTCATTTAGGCAATGATTCAGTCAGTCAATCATGTGAGTGCAGCAGAATCATAAAATCATGCAAATAGTCACATGTAGAGTAATGGGATCTCAACGACACAAAAATGTTAAATGTGTTATGATTATCCATCCATTCATTCATTGTCTAAGCGTTTATCCTGTTCAGAGTTGTGGGGGCGCTGGAGTTGATCCCAGATAACTTAGTGTGTAAGGTGGGGTACATCCTGTACAATCAGCAGTTAATCACACGGCTAACACTTAGAGACAGACAAACATTCACACCTATGGACAATTTAGAGTAGCTAATTCACCTATGCCCAATCGAATGTGTTTGGAGGCGGGAGGAAACCGGAGTGCCTGGGGAAAACCCTCGGAAGCACAGGGAGAACATGCCAGCTCCACACAGAAACACCCTGGGCGGGAATCGAACCCATGAACTTCTTGCTGTGCGGCAGGCTCGCTAACCACTGCTACCAAAAAAATATTGTAACGCTACTTCCTTTAGCAGGCGCTATGCTACTCTTCTCTGTATCGTTCCAATTTTAGCATATGTGCTGCAGTAGTCTGCTTGGTGCTATGTGTGTAAATGGTGCGTGTGTAGAAGTTCCCACCTTGAGCCCAGCGTTCCCGGGATAGATCCCGGTATGGCCTTCTGGATATGATTAAATATAATAATAATAATAATAATATTATTATTACTATTATTATTAATAGTATATACTACATAATACTGTTGTATTATTAGGAAAAAGAAGAAACCACTGTTTTAAAAAGTTCCAGATCCTCTTAATGATTCTTTGGTTTGTGTTTTTAGACAAACTACAACAGTGTATAAATATATTTAAAAAACATTTTGAAGAGATTTTCTAAGTGCGTGCTGTGGAAATACACAATGTAGAAATATTCTTCTCAGGATGTTGCTTTATCACTGTAACGTACTCAGACTGAGGTTTACAGGAAGAGCAGGATCCAGATGCAGAGAGGGTGAGTGATAGCTGGGTGCTAACGTGAGCGCTGTGGTTGCGTTGCTGGCGTCCAAAATGCACAAAACAACGAACGTAACAAACGTATGCAAACGTTCACAAAAACAAAACGGAATGCAAACAGCAAACAGAACAAAACAAAACGAGAGACTGGCACATGGAACACTGAGACTCGCTTGATAAGCCGGCAAAACATTACATCGCACTGAGTCCTTGTAAACGAGCGTCTTATATATGCCTTGACCCGGAAGTGAAATATCGTGGGGCATGACGTGACCGGAAGTGACGCGACCCGACCCCGGAAGTAAGTCAGTATTCGGGTGTATGTTCCCGCGATGTTACAATCACGTTTCCACGCATTCCATTATTGTTCAGGACAACAAACTGTACGGCAGAGGATCATTAAAAGTACGGCTTTTACGTGGTCAGTGTCTCTGAAAAGAAATGTAATAGGACGTGTAATGGATTTTACAGAGTTCCAGCTTAAATCTTAGGCCCAGGTCACGATGATTAGAGCTAGTTAGAGCTTCAGAAAACCGGTTTTGACCGGATCGTTGGTAATAAAAAATAAGACTGGGATGAGTCCTGTTAGAAGGTTCCTAGTGTTCTCAAAACGCAGATCAACCTTTCCTGTGAAGGTTTGTTTAGAGAGCCCGAATATCTATGCGTGTGTCTGTGTGTCGTGTGTGTGTGTGTGTGTGTGGAGCCCGAATATCTGTGTGTGTGTGTGTGTGTGTGTGTGTGTGCGCGCACGTGTGTGTGAGATACCGGTTGGATTAAAAGAGGCCTTCGATGATTGTGCGTGTGTGTGTCACTCTGAAACGTAGCTTCATGCTGGTATCAGAATACACACCCTTAGATCTAAGAATTGCCTTAATACTTTAATTACCTTAATTAATAAATATCTAATCTCTTTACTTTAATAAAATATTTTGTTTGACTGATCTTGTTTCCATACTCCATTAAGGTTGGATTTCCACAACAGACGTTAAATAGGACTATAAATGAATATATTTTGTGTAATTGTGGTATAACATGATGCTGACGGTGAATTAGCCTGTATGCTAAGCAGCTTAGTTTCTACGGCACGGTGCTAACTTACTATTCCGTTTAAGAGCATTAAATGGGTAATAATTGTCAGCGTGAAACCTGGATAAATGAGTGTGGTGGTGTGGACTTCATTTTCACCCTTTTTATAATTTTATAAACTGTGTCAAAGTGTTGGGAGAGACAAACCTGTCCACCCCCCCTTCCCTCCCACCCTTTTGTCCTGGACCGATGGAATTTTCTGGTCTACTGGTTTCCCTCATTAAAGGGTGTCTTTGGGCACTTGTCAGACACACCTCCCACATCCTAAATCAATGAACCACTCCCTTCTCTGAAGTGTCCTGAGCTTTTAGCAGGCAGAGAACGAAGAGTTGATGTGTGTCTGACAGGATGACTCTCCCCAGCCCCCGTCCCGGTGCCCTGATTTAATTTGTTTGGTAATATGAGGATTGGCACGTTCAGCCCATGTTCAGTCCAAAGTGAAATTGGACAAGGGCATTGGAGCTTCAGCATGTAAAACTGTCTCACCTTGACAGCTGGCTGATTGGGCTGAGGATTGCCTGAGAACAGCACCTGAATAGAGGTGCGCACACCAATTCATTTGGGTGCGCTCCGAAGGGGTTCAAGTCTGAACGCGGTGTTATGAAGATGGAGGAAGGTCAGCAAATCCGAAGTGTGGAAAATACAGAATGCAAGCACTAGTCTTGGAACAATTTATCCTCCAGGCCGTGAACTTTTCCCCAAACTTCTCAGCATATGGATGAAATAGTTTCAAGAACAATTTTTGTCACTTACTTTCTAATTCCAGGACCTTTTTATTCTGCAGCATGAATCTAGAAATGCTGATGCAGCAGACGCGGTAGATAATTAGGTTACTTGTGGCTTGTTACTCAAACTCTCTGGCTTTACTCCAGCTTGTCAAAACCGGCATCTAACATCATACATTAGAGCAGGGGTGTTCAATACGTCGATCGCGATCTACCAGTCGATCGCAAAGGTACGGTGGGTAGATCGCATGACGTTAAAAAAATAGACGTCAGCCTATCATCCATCCCGTCACTTGACTGATATACAGGGCAGCCAGTCAGATGCTTTTTCTGACACTTGGGTCACTGCGCATGCGCAAACAACG
>JAOUQX010000043.1:10848137-10860417 GCA_028566295.1 Liobagrus marginatus | reverse complement strand
GTGTGTGTGTGTGTGTGTGTGTGTGTGTGTGTGTGTGTGTGTGTGTGTGTGTGTGTGTGTGTGTGTGTGTTTAATATAGATGCTGAAATGTTTGTGTATTCAAATTCTATTTAGCAGAGGAATAGTGGGGGAAGTGGTTAAGGTGCTGATCTAAAGACTAGGGTTCGATTCCCAGCAATGCCACTGCCGGGCCCCTGAGTAAGGCCCTTAACCCTCAAATGCTCAGTTGTAAGTTGCACTGGATAAGAGTGTCTGCTAAATGCTGTAAATGTAAATGCCTCAGTGATATGTCAGGCTGTGAAATGTCCTACAAATATCGGCAGGTTAATAATATAGGGTTAAGTTGTTTATTTATATCCACCCACGTTATCATGTATTATGTAAGGACAATGTGCTGTGCTAAAACATAATCTGCAACAGGGTGGTGTGAGACGCATGGATGTGACAAGGTGAATATTTTCCTCTAACAATGCATCTTAAAGTGTTGCGTCCTTATTAAAGCAATACGGCAAAAAAAAAAAAAAACTGATCTTTTTTTTACTTTCTTTTTCTTTCTCGTTCTCCTAAATATATTTTTCATTCGATCTCTTTCAGTAAATATAGCTTGTCATTTTACTGAGAATACAGAAAGCTCCTTTGTCTTGAAGACTTGTAGTCCTGTGCTGATTAATTTCCCCCAGCAAAATAACTGTTACAACGAGCTCACAACCGAGACTCCTGCCATAAATGTTAATTAAATGCCTCCTAACTAAAACGTCACGGTTACATCAAGTTTTTTTTGTATGTTTAACAGCAAACATGTTTTGAAATTCTGTTTATTATCAGTGTTAGACCGCATGGAGAGTCTGTCCTGTTTATGAGCGGTTACTATACAACTCATGTGTTTTAATTAGCACATTCATAATGTCATGGGATACAGCTGGAACTACCTGTGGGCACTTGAGAAAATAATGCACACCTCTGACCAATCAGATTCAAGATGGAAATATCAAGTAAAAAGTACATACACTAGAATTTTACAGAATGATTTTATGTCTGTCCTGTTCAGTATGTGAAGAAGGTCAAGTATTTGCTGTCAAGTCTTTTCCCAGCTCTTCAGCTTAGCTTGTTCGTTAGTCAGAGAGCTGGAAGCCTGGCGGTTTTCGGAAAGTAGATTTTTGTCATTGTTGTGCTTCTGTGCTTTGTATTTGTGCTTGGTGTAAAAAAAATATGGGAACACATCAGCCCCCACTATTACCAAGGGTGGAGTAAAGATTTATTTATTTATTCTATTTATTATATATGTCTAGCACTGATCCTGTTCAGGGTCGTGGGGTTCTGGAGTCTATCCCTATAACTTAGGGCGTGAGGCGGTACACCCTGAGCAATCGCATGGGTTAACACTTAGAGACAACCCTTCACACACACACACATTCACTCCTATGGACAATTTAGAACAGCTAATTCACCTATACCCAATCGCATGTGTTTGGAGGCGGGAGGAAACTGGAGTACCCAGGGAAAACCCGCGAAGCATGGGGAGAACATGCAAACTCCACACAGAAACACCCTGGGTGGGAATTGAACCCATGATCTTCTAGCTGTGAGGCACAAGTGCGAAACACTCCTCCACCGTGCATTTATTTATTGAACCTGTTTGCCTTGTACTCTTGCCACCTATAAAATTTCACATACCATTCAAATACATATTGAGTGATTTCAGTTAGGCTTTTCTTTAGTATATTAAATCTTTTTTTTATTTACTCCACGCTCTGTATCGCAGGTCTGTATAGTCATGCTCACTGTGGATTTAATGTGAGGCTAGAGTTCTCTGACTAATTCAAAATGATCCTTTATAGCGCATATAGGTAACACATGACCACATTGTGGAAACTGTTATAGGAAATGAATTAGTAACAGAAAGGTGTGATGTAGGGTCACCACAGCTGAGTTGATTGTTTTCCACTAACAATATATGTCACACTGTTTTATGTGACACACATTGTTCTTTTTTATTTGTAGATTAACATTTAATGCTGTAGAACATCTGCCATGCAAGTTCCTTCCTGTTATACATTATATATGATATATTTCGAGCAGCTATAAACAGTCCTTTTTCTCAGCAGCCTTTTTTTCCCTCTTTTGTGATGTAGACGCAAACAGCGAAGCAAACTTAAGGTCCTATTACCTGCTGTGGAAAACATAATGTTCCAGCAACAACATCTACGTCTAAGTCCATGCTGCCCTTAAGCTCTTGTTAAACACTCTTTACACATTTTATGAGCGCAGACTGGAAAGCTGTTAGCTTTAGATCAGTTAACTTTAACATCTGAAGTAATGCTTTCAGTTTATGATGGTGTTTATGAAGTTTAATGAATTTAAAATTCGAGTAACGGCATCACACTGTTCATGTTTAGTGCTCTTTCAAAGACGGTAAATTGGCACAAAGCTCTATTTTCTTACAGCAGATTTTAGATCAAGATCAAGAGTCACCTCTTTTGTAATTAAGCATGAGGAAAATGAGAAAAAAAAACATCGCTCGGATGTAAGTCAAACGTGGGCAAAAACCAAAGTGTATAATTACTCTGAAGTGTTCCTGCTATAAATCTGAACCCAGACATGAAAGAAGTTGGGAGCATCTTTAATTATAGACACAGAGAAGACCAAACAAGCACGGTAGCTAAGAAGCAACTTTACATAAATGTTGGAACTGCTAAATTGTAATAAAAAAATAAAAAAGTTTAAAAAATTTGAAAAAAGAAAAAGGTTTGCAACTGTAAATATAAATGTCAATTTATATTGTATGTATATATATGTAAATATATATATTACCATAATAATACATATTACCTATTCATAATGCATAATATATATATATAGATATAGGTATAGATATAGATATATACATAAATGTAAATTTATATTTAGTAAAAGTAAAAGCACTGGCAGTAAATCATTGGCCTGAACCAGTCTATCACAATGAGACCACATGAGAATGACAGGGAGAGGTAGGGAAAAGATGAGTCCGTGTTGGAGACGCTGTATTATATTAAAAACAAGCTCACTATTACAAGTGTCACTGTACAGGAACTAAAATGTGTCGGAGGATGTTTCCGCTGTACCAAAAAACATGCAGCACAAGTAGGATCAAACGCTTAGAGATCATCCCTGAACAAGGAACAACACAAAGCTTACAACCGGCTCCGGTGCTTTAAATATCTTACTTAAAGTAGAGATGTGGTCTGCCACAAATATAAACAAGTCCTTCATGACAGAAGCCGAACTGATGAACGTAACACCACAGTGTCCATTCATCACACGCTGGTCATTCTTCCAGTAATAAATAAATTGATCATGATTATCCTCCCTCTAGAATCACTTCTGGTTAACACAGACAGAAAAAGAGATGATTATTTGCTAAATAAAATGTTGAGCCTCCATGCCGGATCCTTGTGTTGTCAGGAATTTACATGGTTGTGTAACAAGCAAGCATTTAGATGGTGCTTTGGAAACTTGATCGTCGGCTCTGTTTTTATCAAGAGGACCTCAGACAAGCCTGAGGTGGGACAGAAGAGACTCTGTGCTACTATTGTCCTGCACTCTTGGCTATTGTCTGCCCTCTGATCACCCTTTTATCTTTAAGAAATCCATACCATGGTGGAAGACGTAGCGCGTATTATCTTACAAGAGCAGTGAATTGAACGTCTTTAGGGGTACAGTGACCCATTATAGTAGAGGTCTTAGCTGTAAAATAGGGATTTGTTTAGTTGAACGTGCCTGATTCATTATACATGCCATGCAGTGATAAAACTCCTGGTCATAAAACAACATTTCCAATTCATAAGGGCAAACAAGCATAAGGTATATAAACCATAAAAACAAATCAATAAATATTTTTTTTAACAATCGTTTATGACACTTTGGGTAACATGAAGGAAACATGCTGTACTTCATAGAATTCTGATGGACATAGCATTGATGCAGCTGTAATATTTGCAAGTAGTTTCTTTCATCGGAAATTTGAATGGACAGTTTGGAAGTGCTTTGGCACGTGCTCGCTAACATTAGATGAATGCCATATCTGCGTCTCGCAGCCAGCGATAAAACTAATGTTATGTAACATTTTTATCTATATGTAACATCTATAGAGCTATTCACTTGAGCTGTGTTTTAGCAACTTTTAAAATGAATTGCATTCAGTACGTTAATGCGCAATTCCAATTTGTGTCTTTCTTCTATAGCAGCTTATAGCCATTGAGATTGAATCGGAAAAAGTACATATATATACATTAAGGAATGGAAATAAGGCCTGACTTTACTCAGTCTTAACATTTCATGAACCTCATTCTTGTTGGAACTGACTCTACTTGTTCTGATGGAGAAATTACTGTGTGAGCATCTTAAGATTTATCTTTGGTCTTTTATGTGATAGGACAGAGTGAAATGAAGTGGAGAAGAGATCAGGAAATGACCACAGGCCAGATTCAAACCCAGGTCACCTGCAGCGCAAACACACTGAGTATATGTCAGCACGAGTGCGCTACCACTGCGCCACTCCACCCACCGAGTTTTTGGCTTTCATAAATAATCAAGCTCAAAGTTTATTTGTCCCAACATGCAGTGAAATTCTTCGACGACTGACCGGAAGTTGACTAGTGAAGAAGAGGGAGAGAGATATTGTACAGCGGTGGTTAAATTGCATATAAATAAATATATACAGTGTATACTAATTATTAATCAGTTCGGAATGTCTTAAAATAGGCAACGGGCTTTTTTTGTCATTTCAACGATATACTGTACAGTACACCATGAAACGAAACAACGTTCCTACAGGACCAAGATGCTCCACAGAACATGAAACATAAATATACAGACCACATAACGTGCACATGTGCAAATTGAGGACAACATTTAGTGCAATGTGCAATACAATAACACTAAGAGACTCGGCATGGTGCATGTGTTTACGGCGTATGATTGAGTGCAGATTTATGTTTTGAAAAGGATGGGAAAGAGATGGAACAGGCAACAGAGATGGAGCACCATGAAGCCGTTGCTGTTACACACCATTCATAGCAGGAGCAGCTTTTACAGTACTGATGACAGGGAGAAAGAGAGCTTGCCTCACTCAGATGTTTCTTCCATCTCCTTAGTGCCTCTGAATCCCAGAGGGCAGCTGTTGACACTTTAGCCAAGTACAAGTATGGAGATGTGTCCGAGTCCTGATGTCCCAGTGAAGAGGAAATGCCTTTCACTCACAGGACCTCACAAGCCAAATTGTTTTCACATGTCTGCACCTGCGAATGTGCTGTGTGTATGTTTCGATTGTAAGTGACATTTCAATCAGCATCAAATCGCAGCAGAAAGTCAAATATGCTCGAGGCCAATTGAACCGAATCAGTCAAATCTTGTTTATCAAGTGCGGTATTGTTAGCGGTAATTATCACACACTCACTATCAGTGACGGTTATGCTCAATGCCAACATGAATACAGAACCGTTTCCAGCAACACCGGGTGTGAGGTAGGAAACACCCAGGATTGGAACACAGCCAATTGCAAGGCTCAATAATTAATTTTTGATAATTAATTTTTATTATAATTCCTGTTAAAAATCCAAGCCTCATCCTTGACTCAAATGTAGCACTTTATTTCTCCTTACATTCTCTCTCTCTCTCTCTCTCTCTCTCTCTCTCTCTCTCTCTCTCTTTCTCTCTCTCTCACTCTCTTTCACTCTCGCTCTCTCTCGCTGTCTCTCGCTCTCTCTCACTCTCTCGCTCTCTCTCGTGGTCTCTCTCGCTCTCTCTCCCTCTCTCGCTCTCTCTCACTCTCTCTCGCTCTTGCTCTCGCTCTCTCTTTCTCTTGTGCTCTCTCTCTCTCTCCCTCTCTCTCTCTCTCTCGCTCTCTCTCTCTCTTTTTCCTTGTCCCCTTTCTGCCCCCACAGTGCACTCTAGTCTCAGATGCTGGCAATTAACTCTCATAGAGCTGCTCTGTAATGTGAAGGAATGGCGTGCCCTCGGCACAATGAAATTGTGACTGGTCCATCGTTAGCGCTGCTCTAATAGCCTGCCGGTGTATCTGCTCGATGTGGAGCTGTGTTTGCTGCACAGCTGCTGATGACCCTGGAATGACACAAATAATGTGTTTGGGTTTTCCTATTAACAGCCAAGGTGCAGAACGGGAGGTGGAAAGCAGCTATGTGTAAAGCACAAAAACAGCTGTTTGAATGCCAAATCGAGCTAATCCATGTCTTTTCAAAAAGAGACACTTTCCCTAAGCTTTCTCGCAGACACCCTGTCTCACTGACCCAACATTATTTTCCGCTTGCTCTCATTCCGATCACTCTTACTGCTGATATAAGGTGTGTTCATACCCCAAAGAACTCTTTGGTTTTTTCTTTTGGAATATGGAAACCCCATTCCCTTATTCCCTTAAGAATTATCCTAAGAAGTCAGACAGAAAAAGCAGTTAGTTACTCAATAGTTCAACATTATAATTAAATGTAACCAAATACGAACGGTTTTCTGTCAACTTGATGTGAACCATGCGCTAACTTTTCTAGTATATGAATGGGTTGTGGTGGCTCAACGGTAAGGCTCTGGGTCAGTAATCAGAGGGTCGGTGGTTCAAGCCTTGCTCTGGGCAAGCTACCATCATTGGGTCCTTGAGCAAGGCCCTTGACCTCACTTGCTCCAGGGGTGCCGTTCATTCTGGCTGACCCTGCGCTCTGACCCCAGCATTCAAAATTCATATGCTGGGATATGCGGAATAAAAACATTTCACTGCATGTATGTGTATGTGATAAATACAATCTGAAAATGAAACGTATGATTCTATGACAATATTGTAAAGTCAGATATTCCTGATCATTCCTCTTAACAGTTCCTGCTCGAAGCAAGTGAGTAGTTAGAAAGGAACAGTGGTAAATTATGTAAAGCCTGCTCTCACGATATTCCGTCACATCCCGCTGTGCGGCTTCACTCTCACAGCCATCCTCTTGGGTTTCCCCTGTGGAGAATAAAGCTTAATGCTGGACCTTGAAAATATTCCCCAGTAAAAGTCTTTGCACAGCATTCCTACCCTGCGGTTATACAAAGGCGTTGTTTTAACATTAACAGATAGTTCTGCATGTGTTAAAGATGGCAGCTGATACAGGCAGTCCCCATTTAAAGATGTTACCCCGTGCCCTTTATGCCCTTCGGTCATTGTGTCATTGACCAGCACATAATGTTTGTAGCCCTGTTGCCCTACTGCTAGATAAATACTGTTTTGCTATGGGTAGGTAAAGCAGCCTATGGAGAAACAAATAAGCTAGACTACATGCAAAGAATTCACAATCAATAATGAAAGATTCAGGCCTGCTAATTAGTGGTAACTGGTGTATAGGCAAAGCAATTTGCTTGTTTTCTCTGGAGAAATGTCAATTGTACTCTTAAACCATGTTCATGACCTCCGAATGAAAAACGGCTTATATGTCTTAGATACGCATGAAAGATCAGACCTGTAAATGGGCAGTCTGTACTAATAATTAAGCAGAAGAAAGCATGCACGTTGACTTTTTAGATCAATCTTATTAGTGTATGATGTAGTTATTGTCGAATAACCTAGTGAGTTAAGCGGATTACTCGGTAACGCAATAACAAGAATCCGTATACAATAATCCAATGAGGCCGTGGTGGCAAACAGGCAAGCATCTGGTTTGTTAATCCGAAAATCAGCTTTTATGCCCCATTACTGCCAAGCTGCCGCTGTTGGGTCCTTGAGCAAGGTCCTAAACCCTCGTTCCCTCCAAGTGCTGTACTATATATATACTATACTAACTTATATGCGACAAATATCATTCAATTCAATTCAGATTTTTTAATATACAGTAATCCCTCGCCACTTCGCGGTTCAAGGTTCGCGGTTTCAGTGCATTGCGGACTTTTCTTAAATATTCATCGAAAAATAAAAATTCATAAATACCGCCATATCGGCAGCCGTATTGCGGAAAGCAGCGTTGTTTCATCGTGATGCGCCAGAGAAACGGTTTCCCAGGATGCCACACAAAGAGAGAAACTCTCTCAGAGGCTTTGTACATACCCACGCGCACTCAGACAAGGCACGTGATTGGTTCCCGCCGCGCGATCGACGAATGAGAGCCATAATATGTATCGTATGAGAGAGAGGGAGAGTGAATGTATAATATTAAGGTTTTATAATTAAATAGATTTAAGTAAATATATACTGTATATAAAGTATAAATATACATATTTTAAACATTCTGGTACCCACACACACATATATCGGTATACGGAAATTCCTAAGGGGACCAATCCTACTTCGCGGAATTTCACCTTCGCGGCGGTTTCCCGGTCCTTATTAACCGCGATAAACGAGGGATTACTGTAGCGCTTTTAACAAATGGTCATGTTCTCAAAGCAGCTTTACAGAACCTAATTATTGAAAGAAAATGGTACGAATTTAGTGTTAAACTTGTGAATGAAGTGAACGAATGATTTTATTTATCCCTAATGAGCAAGCCAGTGGTGACTGCGGCAAAGAATATCTCCCTTAGATGGTATGAGGATGAAATCTTGTGGCACCAGCCAAAAAAAAAAGTCTTCTTCATACATCTACATAGGTGCATAGCTATTGCACTGTATTCGTGTTGTCAAAATACAATTTTATTATTGAGTATAAAGAATCAGAATTTATATTTGACATAAAACTAGGCCGGTCCCCACCCGTCTCATGCTTCAAATCAGACTGATAATATTGGCTGATTTTATTCTGCTCCAGTAGACAGGCAAGGATAACTTGATCAATTCCAATTACACAGATGTGTCTGGATTTTAGCTCAAGCATACATTCAGGTCATAGTATATATCTCATTATGTGGTTAGCATAAAGCCATGTTCCTCAAAACAGGCACTAGTGCGATGTATTTATAGATCAGTAAGTTATGGCAGTTAAAGCGGTTTTAGGTCTATTTGAACAACAAAACACAGATTTCAGTCTGTAACGCTTGATCTGCTATACTGTTTTTGTCTTACTTCCCTTCAAGATTTACACAGATATATAGTTAATAATTAACAGCAGCTATGGTATAGTACGTCGCTCACTGACCACCATTTATTGCCTTGTAAAGATACAATAAGTCAATCTGAAGTCCTTGTATAATGCTAAAAACTCTTCCTTGATTTGAGCAATGCCAAAAGATGGTATCTCAGTAACGCAAGTCATCATCAACCCCAGATATATTTCACCTTCCACATTACTATTATCTTTTAGTTCCTACCATGCATTTAATGTGTATTCATGCTCAACGAATTCCAATCAGATCCTCTTTCTTGTCTGAATGGATTTTGAAAAGTGAGCCATGCTGCTTTGAGGCATACCACTGCCACATGCTAAGGCTGGGTACTTCGATTCAGTTCCAAAAAGACATATAGTACTGAGCAGAAAACCACGTCAAATTCAATGCCAAGTTCCTCCAAGTGAATGTGGTTGCTATGATGCTTCCAAGGAATAACGAGAAAACATGCTCAATAATATGTCGAATCATATACAGTGGAACCTCTCATGACGAGTATAATTCGTTCCAGAATCTTGCTCGTTACGTGAAACACTCGTTAAGCGAAACAAATTTCCCCGTATAAATCAATGTAAAACACAATAATGCGTTTTACCATGCGAAAAAATATATAATTTTTTTTTATATTTAACGTTTATTCAAATAAAATGACATACTTCTAAATTGTTAAGGATCGTAACAACCTGGAATACGATTTTGATTTGGAAAAAAACAATTAAAAAATCTAAACTAGCTTATTATTTATTCTTCCCCTTCCCCTTTCTGCGTCACTCGTTATCCGAAATGTCGCTCGTTAAGGGAGCAATTTTTTCACATACTTTTTTTGCCTCGTTATGCGACTTACTGGTTATGAGAGGTTCCACTGTAATAAAATGATGCAGACAATTAATCTGTTCTTTCATGGCAGCTGTGAATTTCATCTACATGATGCTAGGCTGCAGGTAGTCTCAGCATTCGGGCCTCCACGTGTGAATGAAAATACAGGAAAAGAAGCTTCTATACCTTTTCATTAAACTAATTATTATTTAATAAAAAGTGAGCAGAAGTGCTACCGAAATTACGGTTATAGTTTCTATTGGCTCCCATTACACACCTCATTTTGCTTCTAATAACAGCTGAGGACATATAGTATGTGTGTGTGTTTTTTTTTTTAGTTTTTTTTTTTTTTTTTTTTTTAGCATTTTCTCAGTTGTCAACCCACAATCCAGTGTTCTGGTGCACTTTATAACCAACTTCACATCAGACTCGGCAGCAGCTGCCCGAAGCACGAAAGGTGTGCAGTGCAGGCTGTGTACGTTTGTAAGATCCTGGATGCATTATCAGACACAAAAGCCCAGCAGCCATAGCTGGTAAAGCTGTCAGAAATGATGTGCAGATGATGAATTCCTCTTTATGGTCCATTGATCTGGCTGAAATATTTACAGGATGCCATTATAGGAGTTATGGACCATGCAGGGGTTGATGCAGCAGGATGTTTAATCCTGCCCACTGTTTAGCTCAGTGGGCTGTTTTCAAAAGCAGGAAGGATTGCTTTTCTGATTGTTGTAGCTAAGCTGCCAGCCTGTCATTTTGAGAGGCCTCTTTTAAACTGACACATAGTCAATCGCGATAGCGATTGCTATCTTGGACAGCTCATGCCCTGCACAAAGATGCATCTCTTTATGGTATCGAATCGAACAATCGGTGAGCTCTATGATAGTTGCGCTTTAGGCAAAAAACAAGTCTGCTACTGATCCACTCAGGAAAAAAAAAAACCCCAACGTCCTTCTCCAGCCCACGCTAGCTCATGTTCACACCAGCTGTTTTACCACACATGTGCTAAGAGAAGGCAAACAGCTGGCCTCCTGTATCTGTGTGTGTCATGCCCCAGGGCACTGCTGACAGTTAGTGGGAGACATGATTGAGGAAGTGATATAGCCTTCAACATGGAGTAGTACTACTACCCAAACAGTAATATTCCATTTTAAAGATACCAAAAATAGAGACAGCAGTTCTGCTGAAATACATACACATAGACACAGACATACTTATTCATGAGTAAAAATATATACCGGCCCCAGACATGAACAAACATAACTAAAGCTTCAGCAAGGGGTCCAAATAAAAAATTTCTTTTGCGGCTATCCAGAGAGAGAGAAACATGCTTAGTTGCTTGGTGGAATTTTTACAGCATGGCTGAGTATTCATCCTCCCATAAAGCAGACTCAAGGCCGTCGTCGGGCTCTCTCAATAAACAGCTTTGCCAGCACTGTCAGACACTGCACTAAATAGTGGCCATCTGGGCTGTGCTGAGCTTGGTGCATGGGTAGATGACTGACGTGGCCTTGATTCTTGCTCGGTGCCAATGCGCCCTTCAAAAGTAAAACTGCACCAAGTGCTTTAATGTTGAATGAGAGAAAAATGATAGCAGTGTTTTACCAAACAGGCCAGCCTATAGTCACCAGTACCACCACCATCACCTGCTTTTTTTTTTTTGTATACCTCATATGTTTTGTATCTGTACAGACACAAATTGCAGTTAAGGGCATTTCACTTAATTGAATGGTTCTGTGTAGCTGCGGCTCAGGTGGAGTAGTGAGGCTGGTAAAACAAAGTGCCTCCTGGATTAATATGTTATCAGCTATCACAGATGCGCCAGTGATAACTGCCAGGTAACCCACACACCCTCCTCATCAAGAAGTGCTCACTCGACCAGAGCCAGGGTATTAGCTCCAAAGGTCAGCTCTGTATGTTCCAGCAGTGTTTAATCAAAGCTCCATTTGCTAATTATGGTCAATAAGTCCCGCTGTAGCCCGAATAGAAGCAGCACACGAAGTGATGACGTTTAGCATGTGAATCGGCCCCATGTGCTTTCAGTGGTCAGTTGTTCCTCTGCATCACCTTAGCTGGAAGGACGGAGTAAGCGTTTAGATCATATACAGCTGCCATGCATGTGTATTGTTCCTGTTCTCCAAGCAATTATCAGTGACACATGTTTAATGGTATTTACTGAGCGAAGCGCCAGCGAGGGATTCGGGGCAGTCTGCACAGTCACAGCTGTTTCTCAAACCGTTAATCTGCTCTTGCTTTTTTTTTCTCACGGTATCAGATTTTGTACTGAACACACCTTTTGTGCTCTCACACCCCACAGCGTTTTGCTATCTGCTTCCTATTTTTTGCTTGCAAAGCAAACAGTCAAGATTTTGTTTTGCTGGCATGGTCCTCTATGCCTTATGTGTGCGCGTGTG
>JAOUQX010000043.1:10815341-10829588 GCA_028566295.1 Liobagrus marginatus | reverse complement strand
AGAGCAGCAGCGGTACACGGAGGGGGGAGGGGGTGGAAGGGGGCAGAAAGGGGCCGAAGGAGAGATGTGTGTGTGTGTGTGTGTGTGGAGGCAGGAGGGGGGTTCCACCACATCAGGCCGACACTGAAGTGTGCTCAGTTCACCAAGTTCCCTTCTGCTCTCAACAACCCTGAATTACACCGAATTATCATCGCAGGTGACTTTTCCATCCTGCGTCCCACACAATGTTCGATAATTCCCAGTATCCTTACAACTGCTTTAATTATGACGGCGATTATCCGTCCTGTGGCAATGAGGAGGACAAGAAAGTGTGCAGACCAGCTTACAGGTATTTGGATGTTTTTTAATCTGTTTTTATTATTATCATATTATTGCTGTTATTAATAATGTTTTATTGCTGTTGATGTTAACATTATACTAAAATGCATAAAAAGAAAAATTATCCTGGTTATGGTTATGTTCTTCCTATTCTTTATTACCTTTACTTAAAACAAATATTACGTTACTAAAACACCAACAACTATAAATTATTATCCATATATATAATATTATGTTGCACGTTATTATGGCTATTAATGATCATATAATAATAATAATAATAATAATAATAATTTGTTGATAATGATATTCTAATCATTAACAATTTACTTTGTTTAAAATCATTGTAATTAAACATAATACTAAGAATTGCATGAATAATAATAAAATTCATATTATTTAATGGATGTTAAATACATCAAATTTGAGCCCACCTGTAATATAACTACTGCTGTTCAAATCAAATGCACGTTCTGGGATTTTTTTTCTTTTTTAAAACATTTGATAGTGTTTTTTAAACCAGGATTTGACGATTCTTTGACATAGATAAATAGGTCTTTCTCTCATCAAACTTGTTTCTCTTCATCTCCCAGTTACATTGCGCTGATAGCTATGGCCATACAGCAGAGTCCAGAGAACAAAGTCACCCTATCAGGCATCTATGAATTCATCATGAAAAGATTTCCTTATTACAGATCCAACCAGAGAGCATGGCAAAACTCCATCCGCCATAATCTCTCCCTCAACAGCTGCTTTATAAAGGTAACAAGGGTGCTATAATTGTATACAGCACAAATGCATACCAAGATTAAATGAAATAAAAATGTTCTAAGTAAGCAGAGCTTTGCTCACAGTTTCACTGCTTCAGAGCTAAACCTTTAATACATGCTAACTTTTGTCTGTCATAAGAGTTGTGTTGTATTGACTTTGTTTGCCTTTTGAACCTTTTTGCTAGACGCACGCACGCACACACGCACGCACAAAATACACACAAGACAGAGGCACATTTTCAATTCCATGGACAGTATGGAAATGATGAGGCCAAAATTTGTTTTCCTCAGGTACCTCGTACGGAGGGCAATGAGAAGGGAAAGGGAAATTACTGGACTTTTGCCACAGGCTGTGAGTCCATGCTGGATCTCTTTGAAAACGGCAACTTTCGACGGCGAAGGCGTCGGCGACGTAACTTAAGTCTGGGCTTCAGGGAGCCATCTGAACTGTACAGCCCCATAGACCCTCCGCAGAACACCACAATGCGGTCAATTCATCCTGAGTCCTTTTGTCCAGAGAGTTCGAACCACAGAGCGGACCAGCGCAACCTTCCACTCAGCAAACCTGAGCCAGAGATCAAATTCAGCATTGACTACATACTGTCCACGTCAGACCCTTCGCCAGGGTTTCGACCTCCACACGGTGGCTCTGCAGGAGCCATGATACAGCACCTGGAGCCACAGAATATAAACCTGCAGTTCTGGACCCTGTGACCTACACATTCTGAAATATCATGAAACCTCACAGAACTTTTCAAAAGTGTGGTTCAAATCAGTCGGGACAGTAATGTTATGATTGTCGTGCTGAGTTCATTACATTTTCTTTTAAGATCAAATCTTTCAAAACAATTTAGGTACAAAGAATATGGCCGGGACAAGCACTCATCGGACAAGGAATAAATAGTAAAAAAAAAACTGTAAGTTACTAAATGGACAGAAGTTTTTTGACGTGGTTCTTCTTGGCTTGTAAGATGAATTTTATTTTCTCTCTATACAAACATTCCTAGGTTTTGGGAATAAAATTGTAGGATATGTTTGCAACTGATAAATAGGCACAAAGGAAGTTCTGCGTTGGATCACCAACGTATCTTATGAGTTTTAAAAAATAATATCAAATTTCTTAAGCTTTATTAATGTGCAGACAGTGTCGTATATTAATTAATATATTATTATATGATCAGTTTGGTTCCTTAGCTCATTTAAAATAATTTTTTGACCTAAGCTTAACGTACCACATTATTAACCTTCCTTGGAGTTTAAACATTCAGTATTGCAATTGCCCATGTAGAAAAAGGGCAGGTGTGTTATAGTTTGCACATTTCAGCGTTTAAATTAGATATCATTTCCTGAGACACGCTATATCATGCAAGACATTTATAGATGGACCACATCTATTTCAAGCTGAACAATTTTTATTTCGCACAAATGCTGTGTTTACTAATTACACACACTAAAATTGTCTTTTACTTCTACAAGTAGGACAAATATTAATTTAATAACTGAATAATCGCTGTAAAACGTAGCGTTAATCATCCGTCATTATTCAGTAAGTTAGAGGAAAGTGAAAGAACCTTTTTTGTGCAATACCGCCACCATACAGTGTGTGTGTGTGTGTACTACAGTGATTTGGATTGTATTTTATATTGTATATAATCTGTGTCAGTGTTTTCCAGAAAAAAACATCACCACATGATTAGACAATTAAAACATTTACCTTAATGCTAAGTTGTAAACAATGTTAATCTTATGCAAATAGTAAAATAGCCACAAGGCATCACATTTATTAGTCTGGCTAGTTATAATATAAACATTGTAGTTAAATGAAACAATATACATTCAATTATTTTAATGTGCATTAATCGTGCCATGGAGTTAAATAAATAAATAAGGCTAAATAAATGTATCTTTCTTCAACCAACAGCTGCTTACTGAAAACTGTAAAACAGTATTATTCGTAATACATATTCCAATATAAGTGTCGCAACGGTTAATGTTCACGATTAAAAATATGTCAATCTTTGTATGTTAAAATTCTGTATTTCCGTGACATGGTAATTAACATGCTGCCAAACGAGTGCGGTCTAACCTTCTCGAATCCGACTAATCTCTGTGACTGACCTTTTCCTTTGTGCTGAAACAGAGTCGCTCTCAATTTGATCCCGCCACTCTATTAGAATACATATCATTCATACGGGTGCGCGCTTAAAACGGAAGCCGGTTAACATTTATTTTCCTTCTAAGGTGTATCAATCATTGCGTTTGTGCTGGAGAGGGGACATATTTCAATTTAACCTTTATATTATCGTGTGACTACATCACGAAGGTTTCGACACACTTACCATGAGTGGCATTTAATATAGTATAACACTTGCAAGGTTAGCAGGAGATGTGACCTTATTCAAATCCTGCTGCCACTACAACACCACTCCCAATGCAATTATAATTAAATGCCTTATGCCGGCTTGCAAATCCCCTGATCGATCATTGATATTAATGTTAATAATTCACTGCCCCCCAGCACCTGTCTAGCAGTAGAACTGTTATGGATCAGCAAGTTTCTATTAACAAAGCTGTTGATGTTGTGGGCTGTGGTGTGGATATATCTGGGTAAATTAACTTAGCATAAAGTGCTCCAAGGCCTGTGCTTTTAAAAAAAATAAATAAAAAAAATTAAAGCAGAAACAACAAAAACACCAAAGCCACAACCCTCTATATCCTTTCTTCATGGCATTAGTTTATGGTTACCATGTGTACAAAAACACCAGAGGATTACTCAATAAAAATGAGTTCATACTTAGACATTTCCTAATAATTCAAATAGGAGTTGTTTTGCCTTTTGTCTATGCAAATAAAATGTCTTTTTATTATGATATTAGGTTTTTAATTTCATTTCTTTTTCTCGTAACATCATTGCAGTATGTGGTACCAGTGTGACATGGGTGAAATTAGGAGCTTAGGGCAAAGTAAACAGAATCGAGAGAGGCAATTGGGAAATCAGTGATGTGCAACGGCAGCAGTCTCCATATCACAAACATAAATAGCCAATTTACTCAATTCTTTTCAACTTTTCTCCAGAGTTTATAATTGCTTTTTTAATGACTTAACAACTTGCTTTTTAAATATGCTTTGGAAAAATGCATTATTGCCTGTTTATGTATAAGAATGGCAAACCAATTATTACATTCCTGATTAATAATAGCAATGATGAAGTACTCGCTTGAGATTGATCTTCATGTCTGAATGCTCTTGGTGTTTAATTAGGATTATTTCAATACCTTGAGGGCAGAGACATAGCAATGGGATTCTCACACCATCATGGAGAAATTCACCATGTTTACAGTTTTGGATCAATTCCATGTATCTTTTTGTGGAAGTGTTCACACTTATTTGAACTTGATTTAACCATCATAGCATACACCAGAAAGCTCGTGGATGTGCCTCATGGGTAAACTAAACCAGCATTTGTTTTCTAAATGACTTTGGGGCACAGCAGAGAATAAAATCAGATATGAGGGTTAAACCTGTAAACAGAAATGACATGTGGCCAAGCAAAATGATATGACCTGTTTTGTAAGGGAAAAATCCCAAGGTCTGGACCGTCAGGATAAGAAACATCTAAACACAATAAAAGTCCATCATCCTCTTTCACTCACGCAAAGAGGAAGCATAGAGATATTTAACATCACTGACTTATTGTGGGAAATAGCTCAAGCGTTTACACATTTAAACATTTAGCACTTTTGTAATTAAATTTGGTGAGGTTTTCATCATGGCGCTTCTCTTAACTTTTTGCATCAGAACAGCCTACGGCATGAGAGCTTTACTGCTAATTAAGCTCAATTCCTCCCAAATTACTTAAACAAATGAGTCCGGAAGTGTCTGGAGAGTAAAAGCTACTAAGCAGATGTGACGTCACTGACTCGGACTGATCACTATATAGTCATTGAAAAAAAGCATACTGAATGAAAGGTCACCACCTTGATATGCTTTATTTGAGATTAGCACATGCATCAATCAAAGAGCACAGAGTGCAACTTGAGGAACAACAACAAGTAAGCAGACAAACCAGCACATCAGTACTGTATACAGCATTGCACGGTTTAGCTGTGCCTCACACGCACTTTGATTTCTCCTTTCGCTCTATAAAATCAACGTTTTCTACAGCGGAAACAGGGGTTACACAGACATAAAACACTTCAACTACATAACCAGACAAAGAAAAGCACCACTCATACAAGTACATGAAAATAGAACAAGCGTGAGGATGCAGAGATTTTACAGAAACTCCTTCCCACATTAAGTGAGAAAACCACTCTGTGATTATTTAAGAAACCCTGGTACATGTTTTCAATTGCAGTGAAGTCAAGGGTGCATTTATCCTTAAACTGATAGTCCTGATCATTGAACCCATAAGGTGCAAAGGTGCTAAACAGTATTTAAAAAAAAAAAAAAAAAAAAAAAAAAAAAAAGGGAACACACTCCGATTTCTATTAAAATGAGGTTCAAAATTACACAAACAGTTTAGTTAATCACCATTCCAATACTGGCAATAGTACCACAGGGTACGTTACACTACCAATCAAGCTGGTATGATGTAGTCAAACGATAAATGATGTAGTGCAAAGGCTAAGTGTTATTCTATCCATAAACTATCCACAAAATGTCCACAACCACACAAATTTCACATATTTAACAAACTGAATTAGTGACATTCATGTTCATAAAACATTTCATCATAAACCAGGCTTTTACCATCAGTGAGGAAATACTGTAAGTGCACAAATAAAGTATTAATAAAATTAGGTACCTTTTATAGATAGAAGTCATTATCATGATTTGCTGGTTAGTGGTGGTTTGTGTGGTGTGTGTGGAATCAATAAGGCTTGCCATTCTTCTATATTAAACATAAAATTGCTCTAAAATATCTCATTAAAGGAAATAAAAATTAGTTATTAAAATAACATTCCTCAAAAAAAAAATGAAGACCTGTCTCCAAAGAATGTCTCACATACAGTATACTACTGACCACTCAAGATTTGCCAATGGACTTCTATTAATCTCAGCAAGGCTTACATTCAATACCTCAAACCTATTCTATGCAACTAAAGTCCACAAATCTCAAACATTTCCTCATAAACACGTTCTCATCTGGCATCACATTACTTTTCCTTTTCAATTCAAACTACCACAATTTACTGTCCAACAGTCCTGTTATAAAGCTCAAATTTGTATGTCTAGGTGAAGCTTGTGTGTGTCCTGCCTTTATGAGGACAGAATTTCGCTACTTATTATTAAAAATCTTTAGCTAGCAATTGCCAGACACATCAAATATTTGGATTTATTGATAACCAAAATAACTCTCTTTCCGTTTTCTTCTCTCTTTTGTCTGAAGTTCTGTCTTTTTTTTTGTGGCATTTCTAATAACAGATTATGTTTTAAAATTTATGCTCTGGTTAATTTAACGCATTCTCCGTCTACTGAGATGCGAAAGTACCACGTCAGAACATCTGTAAAATGAAAAAGATAAGGGACTAATATGAGATAGAGGAAGGTAGTACAGCTTTCAGGATTAGAGTTTAAAAAACACCTCTGCGACCGTTCCAATGGCTGTGAGACATTTTATATGGTACGAGAGGTGACTGAAGATATTTTGCCTATTTGTATGTGGCAAATCACTGCAGCATTGTCTGATATTTACATGTGGGATTAGATCATTTTTTTTGTTTTGTTCTTAGCATCTGGGAAGCATCCCTTATTTGAAGACAATTTATTCTTCTGGATACCTAGAGCCAGATATATGCGGTTTGGTCTATTAAAACAGCACAGTTCTGCGAGTGACCACACAAAAAAAACAAACAACATGGTTAATTTACAGAATTTGAAATTTTACCGAACAAGTACATTAGCTACTTCTGACTTCTGTTCATTAAGGCAGTTTCATTTCATTTCCTCATAACAGCTCTGAGCTTGACATCACTTCTACAGTAGCGAAAAATCCAATTTAACCTGCCTGGCAGTCACCGTCAGCTTTGAACTCTATTTACGTGGAATATGTTCATATAACAGGCAGCATTTCAATCTAAAGACAGCGAAGATTCGCATTCGAACAAAAGCTCCATCTGCACAGCTTCAGTGCAAATGAAACTAAATATACATATTAATACTCTATCCTTTTAATTCCACTAACATTTTTCTGAAAAGTTATTGACACGCATTATCCTGAGCAGCGCAAAAACTCACTTGATCAGTCAATACACATAAAATCAATCACTTTTGCATCCTTTTTACCTTTTCTCACTGCTTTGCGAGGTAGACCGAAAAAACAGAGCTCATGTAACCTAAATCAACTGAACCCATCTCCCAATGAAAGGTATGTAAAGGTTTTGCACATGACTTTCAATTAACAGAAACAACATAGATAATATAATACATACAGCTAAGTTAAATATTACTAACCTCCTACAACCTGGCGTCCACATACGTAGACATAAAATGCAGGCAAAACCAAAGCTCGGGTCTTAGGTGGTTAAAGACAAACTTTTTTTTTTCTACTAAGAATGAAATGTGTAATACAGATCCATTTCCCTTAACCATAACGTTGCTGTGCTCCTGAATCTTTCAGGTGCATATATTATAACTAGAGATGAATGCAGCTAAAATCAATAACGATCAAATCCCGTTTCTGTATTTGCAGCACCTGCATCTGCACAGTGAGCTCTGTGACCCGGTAGTTAACTGAAGAAGACTGCTGTATAATAAGAATTTAAACAATCTTGGCCCATACAGAATTACAAAAAAATATATTCTTTTATAACGTTTAAAGAAATTCTTAAACGTATCGGTTTAACGGTAATGTATGCAAAATGCGTTGTCATGATGTCTGCTTGTTTCTGTTCTTCATTAACAATTCAATTACTCCTACATTCACTGAGTATATATAGTACACATTGTGATATGTATGTATGATTACGTTGTTTTTTTTTAAAGAAATGAATGTCTGATGCTCATGAAAGTGTCTGTTTTAGGACCCAGTCTGCAAAAACAAACTGCATAGGAGGCAGCTGCCAAAGTGTTAATTGTGTAGTAATGCAGGAAGCAGAGGAAAGACAGGGGGCTGCCAAGTCTGCAGGACCACCTACTTACCACACATACACACACGAGGCTAAATACACACCCAATAGTCCCAAACTCCTTCTACAAAGCAAACAGGGAGTCCTCAGCTCGATCAGGCTTTTTCCCAGCGTTTACAGCTGAACCACCTGCGCTTATGGGTTCTGCACTCAGTGGAAGTGTTGGGACCATTTCTGCAGCTTTAGCCCTCTCCTCCAAAAACTTATCAAATTCTAAAGGACAAAAAGACAAAGCAATGGTAGAGTCACTGTTATACGCCCTACAGTATACTAACCTTTCGTACACTAATGTAGCTGGTAGTGTAGCAATACTTCAACAATATGTGTAATGAATCTTAGTCATTGTTAGCTTCCTGGCTAGATTTGTGTTTAAGCATCGCCTGCTTTACGCTGACTAGTTTAATCTTCTCTAGTCTGTTTGAGGTTCACCTGATTGGACACACTGACTTTTATAAAACCAGAAAGCTGCTTTTTCGTAGTAAGCTGCATGAATACAAGATGTGTATACCTTCACTTGTCACGCCTTCATCTCCTTCATCTCCTTTCTGTCCAAAAAACAAACAAAAAAACAATGAAATATTGAAGAAGTAATCAAATGAAAGCAAAATTGATGACAAGATTCTTTAAGGTTCTGTTAGCTTGTTAAAAACATCAATAGAGCCTTTTTATAAGAACAATTTCTAAATAGGTTGAGAGAGGTAAAGTTAAAGTAAAGTTCTCAAAGGTAGAGGCCTAATAGGTAGAGAATTGGCACCATTGCCAGTAAAGACACGGTCAAGTCAAAGATACAAGTGACAGAAAACATATGAACAGTAAACTAGATGCTGGGATTTGTTTATTGCATACTTAGAGGAATATGAAAAACCCCAGGAACACCCCCAGAAGCCCACATAAGGGACAATTGAAGAAAAGCTGTTAATAGACCACTAGCCTGCTTACAGAAGTTGCCAGAAGGCAAAGCTGGTTTGTTAAATAAAACGCAAACAAAAAAAGAAACATACTGGTAACGAAGCATATTTCTTTTCAGGAAAGCTTGTTATGCAGCAACCAAAAAGCAAGAAAAAGATGGAACTGATAAAAAACAAACAAAAAAAATCTCACCACATCAGCACAGAGCCATTCCTCAATGTCATCCATGACAGAGGACTGAACAAGAGCGAACTTTTGGTCGAAGTCATAGACAAACCGTGGGACAGAACCAAACAAACGACAACAAAAGCCAGAAAACATCAACCAAAGTAAACAATTGAATAAAAATTTCTTAAAGGTGAAACATCTTCAATATCTCTGCCTAAACACTTAAGTATTTGCGAAAACACACTCAGGAAAAAGGTGTGCAGTTCAAAAAGTGTGTGTGGGATGCAGAGGAGTCTGAAGTTGTACAGTTCCTAATATCATCATATTTAGTAGAAAATAAATAAAAGGCAAAACAGTTTCATACCAAATCAAAATTCTCTTAGTAATCATTGTAATAGCAATTAAATAGTATAATTACTCACCCCGCCAGAGATCTGCTCTCTAAGCTCAAGTGTGGGAGCTGCTCCACTTTCTGCCTGTGTGTCTTCAAATGGTGGACTACAGTTTGGACAAGGAACAAAACGGTCAATCACGACATGTTTTAGTTAGTCCCCCCTACATTCTATACAGAAACTGTTGTGTGAAAAACCTTGGAGATCAGGAGTTTCGGAAATACTCAATCTAGTCTATTTGGTACGAACAACCCGTTTGGGGTTAATAGGGGTGGGAGAAGATTTTGGAAAATTTGATTAGTGAATTTAATTAAGGAATATCAAATGGGTAGTTCCCATATTGTTAAAAAAAAAGAACAACAATTCAAAGCTAAGATAGCAAAAGAAGAACACTTTTGTCTGGCGCACACGGCAGACTTGCTTACTGTATAATGGTTACGGAATCTTGGGACTTTGTTTCTAATACTAATATGTTTCAGCATGTTACAATGGATTTCTTAAAGTTCTCACAGGGATTAAACAGTTTAGCATACAGATTAAAAGCATGATTGCTCTCTCTTCCTCTCTGTTTATGGGTGTGTAGTCTATATGTGAGAGAGTGTGGAGGAGAGGTGTGTTTTTCAATAATACTCAGTGCTCATTGGATATTATTTTTACTTGAAATGCCCACCCCTAGTGGTTAAGATAAATCTCTCATTCTTATGTTTGATTAGAGAAATAATATGACGGTAGGGCCTTGTGTCTGTCATTTTAAGATTTGCGCTGCTGCCACATGATTGGATGACTAGGCAGAAGAAAAATGTGCGTAGTGACCAGTGAATATATAGGCAACCCAGTTTGCCCAAACTTTACACCGCATTCGTATTCAAACTGATATAATCATAATAAGTACAATATGTTAAATTATGAGTTCATTTAGTTGAAGAAATTATTGAAGTATTGTAAGAGAGAATGGCACTGAAATAGAAGATAAAAAAAAAAAAAACACTTCTTCTTATCTACTTATAGAAGATCCAGAACTCCATACCATCATCTGCAACAAATCTGCTAATCTGCTCAAAACACCTGCTAAATGAGTTGACCTATGTTACATCTAAAAGAGAATAAATCTGCTTGTGTCTTATTGTCTGGAAACATATAGCATATACGCATAGACAAGCATCACTATAAGCAGACCTACTTCTTTTTTTGGTCAGCCAGCGTGCCGCTCCTGGTCTGGGCAAACATGTCAAAGTCATCGGACAGCGGTTGACAGCGACTTAGAGAACTCAGAGTGCCACTGACACTGTCAGCTCCGACATCTGAAAACACACATCTGTCATTTATCACCAAGTGTTACTGTTCTTATTATTATTAGGCTTAACACCCAGGATGCACAGATGGGCAGCTCACCCAGGCCTGCAAGTCGAGAGGAGAGAGTAGCAGGTGAAGCCGAGCGAGCAGGAGCAAGTGAGGCTGGCAGGCTGGAGGGAGGAGTGCCACTGATCCGGGGGCTCATCACTGCAGGAGAACCTGGACCAAGGTCAATCAGGTTGTCGTCTGTGGCCTCACTCAGGACCTGCAAATGCACAACAGTTAAACACCAATAGACAGGGCAACAAACAATCATGACTCGTGGAAAGAGTAGATTTGAATGTGGAAAGGGTACGATATACCGATGAGGATTAATTATATATTTAGTTTTGAAGATGAGAATTACACCTTAAAGCAGCACTTGTGGGTGTAGATCTGGAATAATATAATTACACATCTACACAATTCAATTACACAACCTACCACTTCTGTTTTTTGAGAAATTTTTCTGGGTTCCCAAATATGCATGTGCGTTCACACACACACACACACACACACACACACACTTGTTTTGCTATGTTAGTGAAGGCATTACATAGGTGTAATGTTTTTTTATAGTGTACAAACTGTACCTCTACTCCTAAACCTGCGCATCACACCAAACATTCCACGTTTTTATATTTTTAATAAAACATTGTTTAGTATGTTTTTAAAGCTATTTTACTTAGGGGGACTTTTGAAATGTCCCTATATAACATGCTTATGTCGTAATACAAGTGTATTATGAAATTATACAGATTTGTGTCCTCATAATAAATCATGAAAACAAGAACACACGCACACACACACACACACACACACAGACAATACCAATAACATAACAGTGGAAGCAGTAAGGGCAAAGAGAATTTACCACTTTTTTGTCATCACTTTCTGGTTAAGCTCAGAAATTATAATTATGATATAAGTTACATTTTGAACCAAAAAAGTTACACAATAAATATCGAGTGTCATTTAAAGTAGTAGGAATGATATCTATTAGCACCAAAAGACAGCCATTTCTAGGAAATGGCACAGAAATGTAAACTAGGGCTGTCAATCAAATATTTGTATACACATACGAATGCAAACCCGATTCATTCAAATGTTCGGTATGGCAAGGAGAGCACAGGACATCATGATGACATAGAGGTACAACGCAATGTGGCTGCATTGTTAATTTGAGGCGGAAAGAGAGAGTGAGGACTTGTGCTGCGCCCAAATCACCGACTATAGTTGGTGTGTGTTTCTCGTTTCATATTATAGTTATGCGTAGTATGAATGGAATTTGGACGCATTATAGTTTGTTAATGACCGTTTTCTTATACTATATAGTACAGAAGTATGCGATTCATGGACGTGTTCAGCTCTGACCGATGTGCAATATGTGGATATACACCGCACGATTTGTGCCACCAACTGAGGGGGGGTTTTCGTCAGCAGCATGTGTGTTTTCATTACCTGGAAACACAGTCAACATATTTGCTGCACATCAAGTTAAGCGTGTGGTGTTTTGATGATCAATAGACGTGTTGTGAGTGGATTGTTTCTGAATGACGGGTTATTTTGTGTTTATTTAATATATGATGCTGTCTGTTAAGCCATAGGTTACACACTTACACAGTTGAATGCACTTCTGTTAGCTTATTTCATGCAAATGTAGGATTTTTTATTTATTTATTGATAACTGTTTGAAAAATTTATGCACTTTATTTTCATGTAATTCATTCAATAAAAGATTTGAAATGATTTGCGTGATTTGGTTTATATTTGCTCGTTGCGATTGCTTACGGCCTCTTGTGGGCATATGAGGATCTACAGTACTTTTTTTTTTTTGGACGTTAAGTATCGTCTTTAGAATTCGAATAGAATTTGACTTTTGCTAATATTTAAAAAACAAATCGAAACTGCGTTTTTCAGCCAGTCGGACAGCACTACTGTAAACACTGTGATCATTATGATTTGTAAACGGTGGTAGCAAGCGTGGTTGTCAGCAGGCCTGTCTATATACTTGTGTGACTGAGAAGTGTGATGGGAAAAAAAAAAATGCTTCTTAAGAGATGTTGCATTAAGTAGGTGTTGGCTGTCCTACAGATTGTTTTACTGTTAAGACAGTGTTGTTTTAGTCAATATTTGACTCAAATGAGAATAGAAGTGAGATAAAACAATAACACTTACCCCATTATTGACTCCATGAACGCTTCGACCAGACCGATACCTCTCATACCTAAATATAGCAAAGTGTTATATAACAAAAATGCAGCCTTCATATAATAGATAGCTGCAAAAGTCAACTATAAATACCTCTCAAACCGTAAAAAGATGTTGTTGAGGTCGTCATTGACATGGAGCAGTTCCTCTGTGACCTCCTCGTTAGACACACGGGAGATGAGCTCTACTATCCTCTGCTGCATGGCCCTGCATGTTCTGTTCAGCTCCTTACCAACAGAAATGAAACATGTATAGAATAATACATGGTAACAAAATAACTGCAGTACTCACACAGCTGGAAAAACACACAGCTGCTTACTCCTTCGGGACGGAAAAACTGAAAAGCATTCCTGCTTAAGGTAGTCTTTTATTTAAAATATTAGGATTACATGTTGTCTGAGAACACAAACTGCTCATACAGTGCAATAATAAACCATCCAAAGACAAAAAATAAATAAATGAAACTTCAGAGCCAGTAGATACTCACCTGTAGAAGCTCATGGTCAGAAGGATCCTCTTGACCAGGCACCATTTCTGTTAACATCTCAGACATCACCTTGGTGTTTCCACGTACAATATCCAGCTCACTCCGCAGCCTAGTAATCTTCAGGGTAAACAGTCGAGAGAGCATAAAAGCATATTGTAAGCACTAATTTGGCAGTAGAGCTGAAACGATTCCTTGAGTAGGTCAGTTGAGTAAAAATACAAAAAAAAATCATCACTAAAAATTATTTGCCTTGATGCTTTGTTTTTTTTTGTTTATTTAATTACATATGGAGCGTTGTTTCCCCACAGACCCTTATTACCTTATTAACTGTCAGTATATTATTATAATATTATGATTAATATCATATATTATTATTATTATTGATATTATTACTATTAGGATTATTATTATAAATCATTGTCATATACATATTGCACATAGATGTACATCTGTAATTGGTAATAACTGTATTTAATGTCAATAGTATTTATACAACCAACACCCCCCCTCCCTTTTTCTACAATTTCCCT
>JAOUQX010000043.1:10731823-10746863 GCA_028566295.1 Liobagrus marginatus | reverse complement strand
TTTGGGTGTCCGGAACGGATTAATGGCATTTCAATTCATTGTAATGGTGAAAATGGATTTGACATAAGAGTTATTTGCGTTAAGAGCTACGTCACGGAACGGATTAAACTCGTAAGTCGAGGCCTCACTGTAGATCATAAGATGGAAATTGTGGACTCCATGTCACCTTGATTGCACACTGTCATAAAGCAAAATAGGGACGAAACCTGTTGTATTAAATTAGAAATAATTGCAATATAGGAGCTGTTTTGCATCATACACGGCTAGTTAAATATAGGAATAACAATAAACAATGTACTGGAAGAGGGGTGAGAGAGAGCGAGAGAGAGAAATAAAGAGGGAGAACTGGTGACGAGAGGGAAAAAGAGAGCTTGGGAGAGTGAGAGAGTGCAAGAGTGTTAGAGATACTCCCACACTTTTCAATTTGCTATATGCTGTGTGCTGTAGTGGGAGCTTGTCAGTAGGAAATCAGACTTCCTCCTTCATATTAGAGGATCAGTCATCATCTACAGCACAGGGGAACACTTTGTACTGCTTTAAGGAAATCGGAAACAGGCATATTTTCCTACATACTTCAGTTTTTTTTATTGAAAGAAAGAGAAAGGAATCTGTCTTAAGCGTTTGCTTGAGCACGACTGACGGCTGGAGTGCAAAGCTATCTGAAATGATCTGAAATTATAACTTGATGGCTCTTCACAGCTGATTGACACCTTCCCGTTCTGGTGTCTTGCTGTTACTATGTTTGCTAGGATCTTTATCCCCAAGAAGCACCGGCAGCGGTTTGATGAAGCCGTCTCCCAAAGTCTTCTCAACCGTGTGTGTCGCAGTAAGAGTGTGAGCGAGCCAGGCCAGAACCGACTGCGCCGCAGCCGCAGCCAGGAGCACCACGAGCGTCCGCACGCTTCCAAAAGAGCCAGCTCAGTTCCCAGAGACACTGGAGAGAACCATGAACGCAGCCACAAGAAGAGCACAGCGGGCATCCCTAACATCCCCCCCACCGGAGCAAATCAGAGGTATCTATAAATATAAACACAGATTCTCTTAATTGTATTGCTGAATTGCTGTGTCATATAGTTGGTCACTGGATTTGACCTTAAATCATCTAATGTACATTTATTTATGGATTCCGTATGTACATAATATATAGAATCACAACAGATAGCACTGTACACGATGCACTAGACCAGCTGCTGCATACAGTATAGAACAGAGATGTTGGCATTTGTCCTCCGATAGAGAAGACTGTTCTCTGAAAATAAAAAATGGTGTAAAAGACATATCAGGATGAGGCTTTTTCATTAAAAGAAACAAAAAAAAACATCATTGTTGACACTTCACAGGCTGTGGAATGTTGGACTTGCGTCATGAGTAGGAGTGGGTGAGTGGGTGAGTGAGAACAAACAGCATTACTGGCATATGCTTATTTCAGGATTTCATATTCATATTATTTGAAGGTGTCCACTCTTGAATAAAGCTTAAAGTATATCATATTTTTAATTGATATTGGTAGGAATCAAATTTTACCCGCACACAGACACACCCACGCATGCGCACGTACCCATGCACCACATAGGTTCCATGTTACACACATTGTTTACACCACTGATGCATCATTTTATTGCTGTAGAATAGCACATAGTGTATATATTCATCTTATAAAACAAGTGGTGCTGCAGAACCCTTTAGAGAACCTGTTAAACTGTGACATTTGTGTTAATAGATTTTACATAAATGGTCAATCAAATCGTCTCCTCCACTAGCTTGCATCATCAGATTTCAGTCTTTAAGCCTTTTTGTCAGTTCATTATATGTTGACTAAAATCACCTTGATAGTTCAATGAATCAACGTTCTAATTTTCCAGCTATTAAATGATGACAAACACATTGTGACCGAAAGTTCTACATTTTAATGGATTCTATGAATTAGATAAGATTTACTAAACAGAATCAAGATTATATTTCTAAAGCCGAACATGCTCTATGTTTTGTTTTCTGCTGTAATTTATATAATAATGATAATAATGCCCTCTTATGCAAGCATCATAGCTTGCCATCATCTGCCTTTTTTAATCATCAACACACCAAGATAAGTGTAAATGGTATGGTATTTTACTGCCTGTTCATCTCCATCCATTTCTAGCCAACATCTTCAGTATCTTTTCGAGGCGTTGCCACAGCAACCAGCAGCAAGCTCTTTTGTGTTCAAATGTCAAATGATCTCAGTGAGAAGCAGAAAAATCAGGGCAATCTTCTGCACCAAAACAGCAAATGCTCTTGGTCTGTGCTCCCTATGCAGCGTTGTATTTTCCTCTATTCATGTTCTTGCTTACTGTGCATACAGAATCCAAAAATAGCATCTGGATCAGATCTGTTTGGTGCTGTAGGTGTTCAATTTTAACAAGCATCACTTATCTTTTCATAGACTTCAGCCTAAACATATCAGCATGTGTTTACAAACCTTTTATCCATATTAAAATGATATTTTGAATGGTCATGTTTAAGAAAGGTGTATATTTGTCACAGATAGTTGGTGTTTTCTTTTGATTTCCTAAATACACAAACATTCTAATTGGATCCAATGTATGTATGTTTACACTATATTTACATATTGTATGCAGTAGTTAAGAATTACCAGCGATGTTATCTCCACAGTTTTAGCTCTAATGGTTTTTTCCCCTTATAGGACCATCCGTGTGTACAGAGGAAAGAAAAGCTTTGGGTTCACACTCAGAGGCCATGCTCCTGTGTGGATCGACTCCGTCATTCCAGGTAGATTGTGTACTGCACTGTACCTAGAGTACATCTGAGTTAGAAAGCAAATATAAAAACAAATCAGAGGTCATAAGAAGAATATCGATAGATTGTGAATTTAGGAGAATTGCTCAGCGGTGTACTGAAGCAGTCAGTTAATGTTTTGTGATGTTGTTGTGCTTGTGATCAGAGTTGGGTATGTCTACACTGTATATGGCAGTCTGGATTCATGTGTGAGGGGCTGGAGAGTGGGCGGTGAATGTGTGAGTGTCTGCATGACGCTATCCGCCCACGTCAGACCTGGTTAGAACCTAGATAGATAGCACTGACTCAGTCGGTCCACGTGGAGCTGCATTTGGAAGTATTGTAGGCGTCTAGTATCGTGACGAACAAACTGATTTCCAATTCTAATGCGTGAATGTTTTGTGTCTTTTGTGTACCTATTAGTAGACGTGTTACTAATTGCTATCTATATATATATATATGTATATATATACACATACAGTGCTCTCTAAAAGTATTAGAATGGAAGGCCAATTCTGTTATTGCTATACAGTAAAGACATCTAGTTTGAGATCAGGTGCTGAATAAGAGACGATAAATCTACAATAGATGTGTTGAAAGACTTATGTGTTGAAAAACATAGCACATTTTACTTGAACCTGCCAATTATTTAGGTGATCAGAAAAATGGAGCATGTGATGGATAGGTGTTTCTTGTTGCCAAAGGGTGCATGGCTAGATTAATTGTTATAGTGCTGAGTCTTTTATTTAAGTTTTGGCGTAGGTTCCGCTTGTGAAAATTGCAGTTGTTAATCAAGATCAACACACTTGGTGATCAGAGAAATATCTATAAGTGAAAAGCAGCCATTTTTAGAATGAGTAAAGAGGGAATAAGCTACCTGCCGAAGACAGCAATGGGAACTGGTAGCTCAGTTGTTAAGGTGGTTAAGACTGCTTGCCCGAAAACCGTGGTTCGATTCTTAGCACTGCCAATCTACCACTGATGGGCCCCTGAGCAAGGCCCTTAACCCTCAACTGCTCAGTTGCTCTGGATCTGCACATCTGCTAAATGCGGTAAATGTAAGCCAATGATCCAAAACACACTCGACACAACTACATCAGAGTAATAAAAGAAATGATTTTGACTGGCCAAGTCAAATACCTGACCAAAAGACAGAAGCTGGAAGCTGAAATGCTGATTTACTGTATCATTAATATTTTCACTGTACAGCAAAAACAATAGAAGACTGTAGCAGATGAGATGAAACAGGATAGTAAATAATTGATACTGTAGAATCTTCTTTCACAAAAAAACAAACAAACAAACAAAAAAACAATGGCACCCGCAAAATATACTGGTTGGGGAAACGGGGTGTTAATTGCAGAACGGTCCCTTTAAAAAAAATTATATAATAACAAAATCAGGAATTGCTGTATTATTAATAACCTTTCTCTTTACTTACTCCAGACAGCCCTGCTGAGGAGTGTGGCCTTAAACCAGGAGATCGCCTTCTGTTTCTCAATGGGCTGGATATGAGGTATTCTAAAGATAAGATTTGATGTTCGTTGGTTACATTGATTTTCCCAAGCCACCAGTTCTTAAACACGGTTTTGGTGTTTGTTTAGAAATTGCTCTCATGAGAAGGTGGTATCGATGCTGCAGGGCAGCGGCGCAAATCCCACTCTGGTGGTGGAGGAGGGGCCGGTCTTATACTCCTCGTCAGACTCTGAAGCTGAAGAGACTCCCCCAGTCCCTAACACTCACTCAACTACCCTCAGCTCCCTGCAGTGGGTAGCAGAGATCCTTCCTCCTAGCATTCGCGTCCATGGCCGCACCTTTAGTCAGCAACTTGAGCACCTCCTCACCACACAAGAGAGATACACCATCTGCAAGGCTCTCGAGACATTCTTTCAGCACAGGTTACTGTTTCCTGCTACTTACTTGCATCGATCCAATGTATGACAGCACACATTTCACCATTCTCAAGTTATTAAGCAACAAAATGTTGTCTTCTGGCTTTGCATCCTGGAGTCAGACACATGCTTGCACCACTGGGTATTTCCCTAAACATTTTGACAGCCACTTTATAAAAACACACACACAACTAATTAAAACTTACTGTGATTAACATGCTTTTTAACACAAATGTCACAGCACAACATTTCCATGGCCTGAAACATTTAATCAGTCTCGCAGTGGTAAAATCAGTGTGCAAAGTCTTTAAAAATAGCTGGAGCTCCTGGCACAGATAGATGCATATGGAACATTTTGTGTGGGCTCTTCTTGGATTTTCTATACGACATTACACAAAAACAGCATACACGGAGAGCTATTTCTTGTCACTAACATCTTGTCTATCTGGAATCCAGGAATGTGGACACACTCATTGTGGATGTTTTTCCTGTGCTGGACACTCCTGCAAAGCAGCTGATCTGGCAGTTCATCTATCAGCTTTTGACCTGCGAGGAGCAGGAGCGCTGTAAGAGCAAGATCTCCCGCTTCCTGGGCTTCAAAGGAGCAGGTGCGCAGTGAAAACCTTTGTGAAGGCTGGGCTTAGTAATAGGAATGAATATGCTCAATTATATAAATCTTATTTAAGGCTTTTTGAAAATGTTTTCAGCGTTTAACCTGTGTATTTAATCCACTTTCGTTGTGTCTGCTGGCAGAACCTGAAGTAGGCACAGAAAATCACAGGCGGAGCAGCTCCATGAGGGTGTCAGGAACGTCTCACCGTAACAGTGTTAGAGAACGAAGCTCGGATGATTGCATCATTGGCACTCATTTAGGAATGGGTATGTTTTTCATACATGAATATGGAGGCTTCTGTAAACGTAGCTCATATTCCATTGGCTTATATGAGTTCAGACTCTTCCACCTTCATTTTGACATCAGGCTGTAGAATCATTCCTTTGCTCTTATGGAGCCTTAAACAAGTAGCCATGTCAGGTCTCGTGTTTATGGTTCAATAAGACTGTTGCTGTGTGTTGAGTTTTTCCAAGCAGTTTTTTTGCTAAGTCCGACAACCGCGGCGCTAATGTAAAATACAAACAACTGCTGTTTGTGCGCGTCATTTCGTTGGGGGTCGGTCAGCTTGCTTTGAGGTACTGTGTGCTGGACAGTCATCTTTCTCCTCAGGGACGTTCACTGAGCCTGCAACTCCTGGAGAAAGACAATGTGGTGATGGGACCTCCTTCCCAGAGTCCCCAGATTTGAGCCATGTGGGTACCATTCAGCATTTGCCAAGTACCTCTTGCATTTTCAATTGCTTTTACTCAGTCATGCCATTGTCATCTAACCACATAAAAACCTGTAGATATCAGGAGTGTACACAGAGCTGGAGAGCACATACACGGTGAAGAACAGCAAGCTTCTGCAGAGTAACTCATCACCTGGGAATGAGGGCATGGGCCAGACTGATAGCCATGCACTCACTCCCTCCTTCTCACATGCTAAAAAAGGTACAACCATTAATACCATTAATGGTTAACTGAAGCTTGATGAGGCAACGTATAATACAAGCATGACTGTAATCACTTAAAAGAAAGGTAAATATTATTATGGGGTTTATGTCCTTCTCTAAACATCTTGTTCCTTACAGGAAATCGTAAGTCAGGCCTGTCTCTGACATGGAAGGAGCCCTGTACCAGCCCTCAGTATGACCTTTACCAGCAAACCGTCGATTCTCCTGGAAGCATGGACTCTAACCCTTATGTCAGCCTAGACAGCTCTCCTACCTCTCCTCAACACTCAGATGATGCCCTAAGCCCGCAGCCTCGTCGGAAAAAACTTTTCACTTTTTCAAGACCCCCACGCAGCCGAGACACAGACAAATTCTTGGATGCCCTGAGTGAACAGCTTGGCCACCGAGTCACCATTGTGGATAACTTTACTGGAGGCGAGAATGACTATGAAGAGGTTTGTGTGTGTGTTGTGCTTGACTAATGTAAAAATTTAATATGTACTGTTATATGACTGATGTGTGTGTCTTTGTCAGATGAGTTTCCAGGACGAACAGGACAACATATTGTCTCGTCAAGCGAGCAGTGCAAGCAGTGAGGACCACAGCAGCGCGGATTCTAGCTCGTTAACCTACTCGTCTGAATCAGAGCAAATACCACCCCCTCCCCGGAGTCCACCACCACCACCCCCGCCTATTCAATTTACTGACACACCTTCCTCCATCTGCCTTACGCCTCAACACCTGCCTCAACCTCCTCCTGCCTTTCAGAACCACCCCATCATACCCCCTCCACCACCCCCTCCTCGATTCATCCTCTCCAACCGTCCAACTCTTCACCAAGTGTTGCCTACAAGCCAGGAGACAAGGTTCCATCGCACGCAACCCCGAAAGCTTTTTTCTCAGCCTTCTGTTCATACCAGCCAACAACTTTGCCAACCCAAAGCTCACCCCATCCTGCATACATCCCCTCACCCATCCCCACAACCCCCTCACACATTCCAAAAGCCTTCTTACATAGCCCCACAACCTCCTCACACACCTTCTCAACCTGCTCACACATCTGCACATCCCCTCTTGAGGCATCGCAGCCAGTCTATGTACCAGAGCCACCAGGGCTCAGCCATGCAGCCCAAAACCAAAAGAGATTCGCCTCAGTCTACCCATAAGACCTATGAGAGTAACATCTCAAAGATAACACCACCACCCCCACCTCCACTGCCCCCACCCTGTGAGCCTCCACCTCTGCCAAAATCAAGCCCTCAGGCTTCAGATTCTAACCACATGAGTGTGAAGAGGCTCCGCTGGGAGCAGGTGGAGAACTCTGAAGGCACAATATGGGGACAGGTTAGTTATAATAGTTAGGTATAATCACTTTGTTATATTATATAAGCCCCGTGCAATTCAAGCACGACTGGCTGTCTGATCATATTTCTTTCTGCTTGTCTGCCAGCTTGGAGAAGACCCTGACTACGGTAAATTGAGCGACATGGTGAAATACCTCAATCTGGAGCTGCACTTTGGTACACAGACAGGTTCCAGTAAGTTTGTACATGTAACGTATTCATTTGAAAGTACCACCATCAAGAAACATTAAGCAACGCATTTTTGTCTATTACATATTGTGATATAACAACTGCATTAATACTTAAAATACATATCTCATATGTGCTGTTTATCTTTGTGCTTTTTCAGCTCATCATGTTTACCATTTCTCATCGATCACTTACAGTCTGTCGATTCCCAGTGTACTCCCCTCCTTCACTGGCATTTCAGCATCTCTCTTTATTCTCATGATGTTCCATTTATTGTTTCCAATGCTGGCTCCAGAAGAACCGATTCTTACAATGTAATTAAATATGTCAGTTTCTCTTCCAGAGCCCACCATTCTACCTGAGGGCTTTAAAAAGAAGGATGTGGTCGAGATTCTCTCTCATAAAAAGGCCTACAACGCTTGTAAGTATAAGTGGGATTGCTTCACAGAGGAATTGCCCAAGTTGCACCAAAGACTGAGATAGCTGAAATTGAAAAACAATATAAAATGGCTTGTGGGTGTTTTGCAGTTACACACGTTATGTGTAAAGAATGTGAAAATATACCCAGTCTCATTGTGCAGTCATGTGAAACACTGCAACTGCTTCCATAATAAAATATCAGCTGTAAAACATTATTAACTACAAAATATTGAACTGTTAATATTGTTTGTATATCTTAGCGGAAGGGGAAAATATGGAAATACACCAGTATACAAGGATCAGGCATAACATTATGACCACCTCCCTAATATTCTTGTTCTTAATAATGTGCTGCTCCCCTTTTGCTGCCAAAACAGTCCTGACCCATCGAGGCATGGACTCCACTAGTCCCCTGAAGGTGTGCTGCGTATCTGGCTCCAAGATGTTAGCAGCAGATACTTTAAATCCTCTAAGTTGTGAGTTGGAGCTCCTTCACTCCCCATGTGCATCGATGAGCCTTGGCTCAGTCCCATGACCCTGTCGCCGGTTCACCACTGTTCCTTCCTTTGACCACTTTTGATATATACTGACCACTGCAGACCGGAACACCCCAGAAGAGCTGCAGTTTCGGAGATGCTCTGATTCAGTTTTCTAGGCATCACAATTTGAGGACAAAATGTTCACTTGCTGCCTAATACGTCCCAACAACTATCAGTAATATATCCCACCCACTAACAGTAATATGTTCCACCTACTAACAGTAACATGTCCCACCAACTAACAGTAATAAATCCCACCTACTAACAGTAATATGTCCCACCTACTAACAGTAATATATCCCGCACACTAACAGTAATATATCCCACCTACTAACAGTAATATATCCCACTCGCTAACAGTCATATGTCCCACACACTAACAGTCATATGCCCCACCCACCAACAGTAATATATCCCACCCACCAACAGTAATATATCCCACCTACTAACAGTAATATATCCCACCTACTAACAGGTGCCATGATGAAGAGATAATCAGTGTTATTCACTTTATTAATGTTATGCTTGATCAGTGTATGTACAACTGTTAAATTAAAGTCAATTAAATTAAAGTCGTTTTCCCCAGACAGGCTAGTGTCAATGTTTCAGAAACTGGAAATGCTCAAGCAGTCTCTATTCGGAATGGCGAAAAAAAACATTCAATGAGTGACAGTTTTAAGGGCTAAAAAGTTTTTTTATGAAAGAGGTCACATAAGAATGGTCAGACGGGTACAAAGGTAACAATATCACAATTAATTATTTGTTGCAGCTTTGCTTAGCATAAAAATCTTTCACTGACAATGAAAAGCTTTCATTAATTTTTGATATTGTGAAATATTTATCTTTAAGTTAAGGGGCTACTACATTAGAAAAGAAAAACATCTGATGGAAATTATAAGATCAGAATATAACATCAACAGAGTACATACATGGACCCTCTGCTACGTGTCAACAGTTTAGGGTGGTGTTGGATGCGCTGTAATAATGGTGCAGGGAAAATGAATAGTCTCCTAATTACACTACACATATGAGTATTGTTACCTTAGCCCATGTAGTACATCCAATTATGGGAACAGTAATTATAATGCACCATGTCACAATTCACACAAGTTATCTTTGAGTTTCGTGTAGTTCACTGGCCTTCCCCCAGTAACCGGATTTGAATCTAGTAGAACGTTGTAGGAGTCACAAAATGATTGTACAGCTGACAGAAATGCAGAAATCGTGTGATGGATCAGAACCTCAAAGGAATATTTCCAATACATTGTAAAATCCAATCCATGGACATTTAAGGGTTTTGTGAGGCCCAAAGAAGGGCGGTCCTACTGAGTTCAAGTTCAAGTTTATTTGTCACAAATACATCGTACGGTACAACATACAGTGAAATTCTTTAGTGACTTACTATTCGTTTGCTATAAGAGGGGAGGGGGAGTATAGAGTATTGATGTTGTGTTCCTAATAGTTGCTGGTAAGTGTAAGAGATGAAGTGTACTTACACTTGCTTGCTCTCACCAGCTATCCTTATAGCCCATCTGAAGCTATTTCCAGCAGAGTTACGACAGATCCTCATGACCATGAGTACTGACCGGTTGGAGCCTTCTCACATTAAGCAGCTGCTGCTTTACGCCCCTAATGATGATGAGGTAAAACAGTTCCAGCAGTATGACCAGGATCCTGCCAAGCTCAGTGAACCAGACAAGTTTGTCCTTCAGGTGCGCTTTCCTTTCTCGGCACAGATACCACATTTGTTTGAGCAAAAACAATTCCAATATCTTCCATTAAAATGTCTTTTTTATTAATGCATTTGACCATTTTGTGTGGGGCTCTTGCAGATGTTACTTGTGCCAGAGTATAAAACCAGATTGCGGAGTCTCCTGTTTAAAACCACCCTGCAGGAGAAAACGGAAGAAATGCGACTTGGTTATGAGTGTATCTACAAAGCATCTTTAGAGCTAAAAAACAGCAAGAAACTGGCAAAGATCCTGGAGGTGCAGTACTTTTATAGCTGAAAAAGCCATATATTCAGTATTGATTTCATAACACGTTCATCTGTTCACTAAGCTTCAAACGCTTTCATATTCCGTTTATGTTTTACGTGTGATAACTTCAGATATAATTGTTCTAACATTTTGTTTTAGTTTGTCTTGGCGATGGGGAACTATCTTAATAATGGCCAACCCAGGACAAATAAACCCACCGGCTTTAAAATCAACTTCCTCACCGAGGTACATTCGTCTAAAACGTTTAACGAATGTTCTATTAGGTTCAGAAATTGTCATGTTTTTAAGAATCAACTAAAAATAGTCAACTTGTTAACTAGCCAGTTTACTAAGTTTGTCAGACACGTTTGCCTTTCTGCAGCTCAGCACAACAAAAACAGTCGACGGGAAATCAACCTTCCTCCATATTTTAGCCAAATCACTATGCCAACACTTTCCTGAACTTCTCAGTTTTGCAGGAGAGCTTATAACAGTGCCACTGGCTGCCAAAGGTAAAAATCCCAAACGTGACATGTTTATATCCTTTATCTAAATGTGGGACAAAGTAAAAAGAACAAAAGCTATTTTTGTGTCAATACTTTGTTTCTATGCGTACCCAGTGAATCAGAAAACAATTACAGCAGAACTCGGTGATCTCCACTCGACCATTCAGGAAATTAGGACTGCCTGTCTAAAGATCCCGGCCACAGCAGAAGATCGATTTGCAACGGTCATGAGTGTATCCTTTGCTAACTTTAAATCGCAGATATGATTAGTGAAACAGTGATGAAAAATGATGATGTAATTAGCAATAATTGCTGATTAAATTGCTGTAGTATGAACCATTGTGTTATATAAAATATGTTTTTATGGGAGGATACTCCGAGTTAGTAATAACTCTCTGTTTCATGCTAGAGGCTGCCTCATGCAATGCTATCGTTAGCATTTTAATACAACCATGCTGCGTCCTGTCTGTCTATTCCTTTCTTATTAAAAATCATTTATCTTTTATAGAACACACAAGTAAGATGAAACAGAAAATGAAATTTCATGTAACACAAACATTAACCAAAATTGTTTGCTGATATTGCATTTGATTTGAAAGCAAATTGTATACACTGATGTTGAAGAAGAACAAGTGTGTTTTAATCCCTTAATTTGGCACCAGAGCTTCCTGGAAAACTCGCATCCAGCTGTGCAGTCACTGGACTCTCACCAGCAGAAAGCGATGGACGAGTTTGTCAAGGTAGCCTCTTACTTTGGAGAAGACGGCAAGGCCACGACCACAGAAGCATTCTTTGGCATCTTTTCAGAATTCATCTCTAAGTTTGAGGTGAGCCGTGCGAGGAAATAAGAAAACATTGTTCTGCATCTTAAAACTTGCAGTAATAAGGCACGTAATATAAGTGATGCAATGCTACAATAATCCCTCGTTTATCGCGGTTAATGGGGACCAGAAACCCCGCAAAGTTGGAAATCCGCAAAGTAGGATTTCTCCCCCTAGGAATTCCCGTATATGTGTGCGTGGGTACCAGAATGTTTAAAATATGTTTATTTATATTTTTCTATATATCTTTTACTTAAATCTATTTAATTATAAAACCTTAATATTATACATTCACTCTCTCCCTCTCTCATACGATACGTATTATGGCTCCACTCGTGCTCTCTTTCGTCGATCTCGCGCCGGACCCAATCACGTGCCTTGTCTGAGTGCGCGTGGGTATGTACAAAGCCTCAGAGAGTTTCTCTCTTTGTCTGGCATCCTGGGAAACTGTTTCTCTCGCGCATCACGATGAAACAACGCTGCTTACCGCAATACGGCTGCTGATATGGCGGTATTTTTGAATTTTTATTTTTCGATGAATATTTCTTTAAAATCCGCGATGCACTGAAACCGTGAACGTTGAACCGCGAAGTAGCGAGGGATTACTGTAGTCTGATTGAATCAGTGTGAATACAGTGTGTTCTGCTATATCGTTTTCTCCTGTGTTGCAGAAAGCATTAAATGAGACACGCGCTACAGAAAACCCACGAAGCCCTCGCATTGCTTCACCTTTAGCCTGGTGAGAACGTGCTTTACAATCGCTGCTCTCTTAAACGAAGGCCATCCATGTGCCAAGAACTCGGAAAACAGGAGAAGCAAACAATTTACTTTTAAATTGAAGTTAAACTTTATGAACGACATGTTAAGAGTGTTAATCATGAAGAATATATATTTTTTACAATGTTAAAGCTATAAAGAATATGGATATAGTTTCATTATTTAAAACATTTTTGGTGGAAAAAGAATGTGTAACAAGAATATGAGCACTTTACAATGATTTAACCCTAATATTAAAATCAGCTGTTTATTTTATTTTTTATTTTTTTCATTTTTTCATCCTCTTATTGATGAATCTGAATAAATCCACAGACAGCCTATAATACTAACAAGTGGGTGTTAATCATGTTAGTCAGCAGCATATCAAACATTGTAAACAGATGATTAACCTTTGTTCAGCATTGCTAAGAAAAGTCCCTGTCACACTAGTAATGGCCACTTACTTTGTCTGGTCAATCTGAACAGTGAAAAGCGCTGTGCATGTGAAACTGTACAGTGTAACACGAAACACTTATCACGAAACTTATCCTTAACTCTCTTGCTGTGACAATTAAAATCTGTATGAAACACATCGGCCTGTTTTCATTCTCAATGAAAGCCATGTGTTTACATCTTGTTTATGTTTACATGGTCAATTATTATGCAGCTTGGCAGATTTAGATGTCTGAAATGTTCTTTCTGCCTGATGTTTTGTGTTGTTTCAACAATCTATTAGTAGCCTCCTTATAAAATCCAAATGCATGGACAACAAATTGCTTCTTTGTGTCAAACCACTTACTCATGTTCCTTTTTGTTTGTCCCTTTTCAAACCAGTGACAGTATTTTGAAAACTTAATCTACAATTTGCATGTAGCATTGTGTTTATTTTTGTTGACAACTAATTTTATTATTCTTAATGTTGGCCTAACCATTGGTTTTCTTTTTTAAATTGTATTACGTTAGGACGTAGGTGTATTGGTATTAACTGTTTGTGACTAAGACGGTACTTATCCTGTGCAGTTCTCTTTTAGCTTCATTGCTTTGGGCCACATTGAGTATCATTTTATTCTCTTGTCTAATTTATATCTTGTGAATAAACCAAACTCTTGACAAGATGAACATCTGATTCCTTTGTGCACTGGCCTAGTCTTCCCCATCACATTGTACAACAGCACATATGGTCAGAAGGGTTGCCAGGTTGCTGATGAAATCAATCAAATGAATTATAGATATTTAAATAAACAAATACATTTATCAATATATCAATGGAGTTTTGACATGCAGTTGGTTTATAAACTTTACTGCGTTCTAGATTTAATTCTAAATGTATTGATCGTAGAGATTGGATTTCATTTTTCATTTGTCGTTGTCTGAGTATCTTTGGCGCCCTCTGCTGTTTAATCGGATATTAACAGGGAGCTAACAGCATCAAAGCTGAAAACGGTTTTTTCCATTTTAATGCAGACTTTTTTTGACGTTCTAAAACAAAAGACAACAAATAAGGTGGACGTTAATGCTCGTGTTGTGATGTAAATGTTTTACAATTTCTCCTTTTTAAAATTAGCTTAAGGTAAAGCCTAGCTAGCTAAACAGACGAACAGCTAAATGCGTAATGAAATAGTTGACGAGTATTAAACTGTTTAGCTTGTGGTTGACTTTTAGAAACCTTTAAATGACGGCAAATACTCAATGTACATATCCGATAAACGTTATTTAGACTTTGGTGTGAGTAGTAGTTTGCAGCAGCAGTAGTAGTAGTAGTAGAGTAAAAATAACCCAGTGCCAGATAAGCGAAATGACTAAATGCCGTTTAACATGATAACTTATAACAGATTTACTTTTTCAGCAGTCATTTCTACCCACCTACACATTTGGTACACAGGACCAAAGGAGGGGTTGGAAATAAAAATAGAAATATGAATCTTTTATGGACTATAGCACATTTAATAAATGTGTTATTTTTCCTGGTGTATACACCTCTCCGGTAGGTTTCTACGGCCTAGCAACTAGCATGTAAATTGTCATTTAATCCTGTAGACAAGATTAATTTCTGGATTATTAAAACCTTTAATTTACACTAGATTAAGACACCTGTGCATCGTGCGCTTGTCACTTTTGGTGCATTGAGATTTTGTAAAACTAAGGCAACAAACAGTGCCGTCAAGTCATATTTGACTTTACACACGGCTATTTGGCATACAGCCTAACATGATTTACTTTGTTTTTATTTTAATGAGACTGCTGCTACCTGAGAATTAAACACACACACACAT
>JAOUQX010000043.1:10696945-10710275 GCA_028566295.1 Liobagrus marginatus | reverse complement strand
TCTTGATTTCTCTTCACTGTAATGCTTTAGCAATACTGTACACATATGGTCATGCTAATAAAGCTTATTGAATTGAAAGCTTATTGAATTGAATTGAATTGACAGTAGGGGGCGGTGATCAGCCTGCTCTCTGATAACACATGCACAAAAATCCAGACGAGGAAGGTGCAGGCGCGTTGCATTGCGGGAACACTGGCGACTGGAAAAAGATGTAGCTTTGCAGCTAACGCTAAGAAATATTGTGTATTTTTAAAAATCGGTTTATCAGCTCATGACACAATAGTCTTTGTTTGAAATGATGAAGTAAAAAACATGTAGCTTTCAAGCTTTTAGTAAAAATTAAGCTGTAATCGCAATTTTATTGTGTATAATTGTACAGTATGTGTGTAATGCCGTGTGGGTTTCCCATGTAGAATTATAAGAGGGGAAAGCAGTACTTCTGACGTAATTGTTTTTAAGTCAGTGTTCATGGCGTCCAAAGCGCCTTTCACTGATTCTGACACCGCCGATGAAGCTGTCAGAGCGACATGCGACGATGCGTCGATATGCAAAAGGTAGAGATGCTGAGATGAGCTCACCGTCACCGTTACCCTGAAACTAACTGAAATCCTCAATCAGACACTGCTGTCATATCACGAGTCCAGAATCGATTTGGCATGATAGAGAGAGTAGTGTTACATTAAAAACAATCCGGTACAGGGATTTTTGTACTGCTCTTAAGACGTTTTCTTTTAAAAAAAAACAAAAACGAAATTTAATTCACAGAATAGAGTTTGATTGATTAATTTTATAAATAATTAATTTGAAACATTTCTAGTTTTGGAGATGTCCAAATGATCAAATCAGAAGCTCTTCTTCAGTTTGAAATTAAACCATTAACCTTTATATTTAAAAAAAACAATTTATAACCATTAACGTTTGCAACTGAGGCGTTAGGGTTTTTGTGGTACCAACAATACAAAGGAAAGGAAGTGAAGTGATAAATTCATGAAGGCATAACTCATGGTGTTAGTATTAGTATTCATCTAATAAAATGTGTGTTGTAAAATTAAACCCGATTGTTAACATTTGTTTGATTTGCACTTAAAATCTAAATTTCTGGGTTATAGATAGAAACGTTTTGGATGCAGCAAATAAAATGAGTGCTGGGAATTTGCCATTGATTATATATTTTATGTTAAGGAGGCTGGAGGAAGAGCAATGTCAGATCTGAGGGACAAATCTGCATGACAGTTGAAACAGAAACCATGTTTGTGAATAATCTGGCTGAAGGGAAACACAATGGATGGGGTGTAAAGACAGGGACAGAAAACGGATCCTTTAGTGATAAAGCATCAGAGCATTTGTGTGTGCCATTAGTCATGGCTGTTGCCAAAGTCTGGTTAAAGACAGTGTGGTTAACATTGATGTAGCTTACATAAAATATAACAGGTTTAAATCTTTATTTTATTTCTGTCATATTGAGTTGGATTCACATCGATTTGCTTTCTTTCTTAGGTTTGCAACCAGTAAGGGATACTGGAGTGACCCATACATCCAGTATTTTGTGCGTCAGACAGGAGAACGCAAGGCACCTGAGATTAACAGAGGTAAGTGTGTATATTTTATTGCAAACATAAATGACACAGATGTTTGGTGTAAATGCTCAGTCCATGACGCCACGGTGGATTCTTTTATGGATTGTTTGCCTTTACTTTGATTTATCCGGCAGGCTATTATGCTCGTGTCCAAGGAGTAAATCAGCTGCTTGATGCATTTATTAAAAAGACTCAATGTGACTGCCAGGTGGTGAATCTTGGAGCTGGACTGGACACCACTTTCTGGAGACTAAAGGTACAGTAAAAAAAATTTTTTTTAATGTTTTGCTATTTTTCTTTATTAGTGTTTTTATGTCACTGTTTACTGAGCATCACTGCCATCTGACATGTTACTTAAACTATTCAGATTTTTAATTATCAACTGATTGGTTTTAGATCAAAATGTTGCATAAAATCTTCTGGTTTAATTTTTAGGCTGAAAACACTTTGCCAAGAAAGTACTTTGAAGTTGACTTCCCTATGATAGTTGCCAGGAAGATACACCATATCAAGTAAGCTGTTGAATGTAGCTATTTATGTATGCAGTTTGTCACCATCTGTTGTTCGCTGATGGTAATGATCACGGTTATGACCAGTTATTTGAGTTAAATGCCTGTAGAGGGAAACAAAGGCTATGAAAATATGAAAGAGGGTAAATATAAAAATAGCTTTTTTTTGTTCAGTATAAAGTTGGGGGGGTTTATTAAATAATAATAACAATTTATATAAAAAATAATAATAAAACAGTGTCTTCGTGATTATTGTAATGACTCGATAGATAGATAGATTTATAGATAGATAGATAGATAGATAGATAGATAGATAGATAGATAGATAGTTTCTTTTGTTGAAATTTTTAAAAAGTCTTTTTTATTTCTGCAGGACAAAACCTCCTTTGTCAAAGCCCTTAATTGAGACCCATTCAGCTGATTCACTCCTATTAGGTAATGGAATAATTATGTTTTTCTGATGGTTGTCCTTTGAGCAGCTCTTATGCTTGATTGTGTCTCTTTAACAGATGCCCACAGTTTGGACTCCGACAGATACTGTATCATAGGTGCTGATCTCAGAGATCTTGCAGGCTTGGAGGAAAAACTCCGAAAATTCCACATTAATACAGAGTAAGTCTGTATTCCGTGAGTAATAGGTAATAAATAAAAAATGACCAAATACCAAAATAACTATGATTTTATTAATTAATTAAGTAGCATCACAGTTTACTTTATGTTCGTTTATAGTTTAATGTGTTTAATTCTGTATAGCTGATCCCCCTGGTTCAGCCATTCCTGTGTAACTATACAGTATATGTGCTGTGTACAGTTTACTTTTAAGTCACACGAAGGCCGTAGGATGGTGTGACTAAACCCACGTACCTTGTGCATAACATAGTCAGGATTTAAACTGTTACGTTCATTGACGTAACACTGGGCTTGGCCGGTCACATTGGCTTGATATAATTTGCACATTTATTGTTTTGTTTAATATCCCAGTGCCAATGGCCTTAACAACAATAGCACACCAGGGATTCATTAAGAGACCCACATGTGCGTCAAAAAAGCTCATCATCTCTGTTGTGCAATGTTAATTCTTGGAAATGTTTACTAACATAGAATATCTACGACATCAGTGACCTTGATTTCAAGGGCTTTCCTCAGACGCCTTTCTTTAACTTCCTCTGAGTACCCATATGTATTTGTGAAACAAGGTGTTCCAGCATGGGAGTGAGTCTGTGCACAAAACGAGGCCCATGAAGACGTGCTTTGCCTCGAGTGTCGCGCACAGAGCTTTCACCTTAACTCACTGAACACTTTTGGGGTAAACTAGAACACTGACTGAACTGTGCACCAAGCTTCCTCACCCAACATCAGTACCTGCTCTCACTAATGTGCTTGTAGCTAAATGAACGAAACAGTCCCCACAGCCATGCAACACAAAATAGGAATCCTATCTTTAAGTGCTGTTTAAATATAATTAATATGAGCAAGTAGTACCAGCTTAACCTCTTATTAAAGTTACAATGAGAAACTGCTATATACTACATCATTAATGTCATCGTTGGCCCCTTATAGCACCGCTATAGGAGGAACGCATGTGTGAGCTCCACCCTACTTATCCTTGTTTTTATTTGATGTCTTCTTGGTCTTTCCAATTAGATTGCCAACACTCTTTGTTTCTGAATGTGTGCTTGTGTACATGACCCCAGAGCAATCTTCCAAACTGGTGCACTGGGTAGCACACACCTTCCACACGGCCATGTTTATCAACTACGAACAGGTAAGATACTGACAGATCAGCTTATGCGATTGAAGTTTAATGTCGGTTGCAAAGAGGATCTGAGAGCCTGTGCTCTAATTAAATGAGCTGCAAATATCAATTTTAGCATAATATATGTGATAAAAAAATGTGGCTGTAAAAATCTATATTTTGTGTAATGCTTTCTTTCCTCTTATTGTCCCGTACAGTTGAACATGGCTGACCGCTTTGGGCAGATCATGATTGAGAATCTGCAGAGACGACAGTGTAATCTGGCGGGGGTGCGTGTCTGCCAGTCCTTGGATTCTCAGGTAAAATTTGAGAGATTTGATTTTGACCCGTATTTGTTTTTCTGCAAAAGAATCTTTAATGGTACACATGGCTTAAAGATTTCCGGCATATGCCTTTGTGTATGTTTGGGGGGAAGAGTTCATGAGTTCACCTACCAATGGTGAACACCGCTTTTACTCTCAACCAAACTAAAATTACAAGCCAATCAGAAATAGAATGGGCGGGCCTTGTAAATGGCGTTGCAGCGAGTAGAACCTTGCATGTAACTGCATGTTCTTAATCCCGCTTCCGCTGAATTTCTGACCGTAACCGGCCACTCCAGCAAACATTTTCGTGTCACGAAGCCGCGATCAATATGCGCAACATTGAAATCGCTTTTGAATTCGATTTCGAACTCTCGCTTTTGCCATCACGTGCTCTCAGTGTGAAAGGAGTTATTCTTACAACAGATATTTGTCAATGAGCTCAGGTCACTGGTAGGAAGCCGCTGAGCTGTTTTTATGACCAGTGTACATAACAGTCACCGCCCCCCGCTAACCTGCTGTGGACTGTGATTGGACGTTTTTTTCCTTTGGCTAACACGGTGTTGATTCGAAATAGAACAACTGCTATCGTTTCCAAAATGCATTTCAGTCCATTTAAATATACATTTTGAATTCAAAGCTCAATATTCTTGTGTTTTCATTGCATTATACTTGTAGTGTTGTTTGCAGTGTTACTGGCTGCCCAGTGCCTAACAGGTGGTTGGGAATCAGACTGTCAGGTTCAGATGCTGTGTTTCAGTGCCGCAGCTGTTGCTGTTCCTTTTGAGTCCCACACGAGCAGTTTCAAAGTGCAGGAAGGTTAAATTTAGCATTACCTGAGATTACATGAAATTAGATTATATGAAAACATAGTTCTAATGTGTAAACTTGCTTTGATCTTGTAGTTAAATAACAGTAAAAATATATTTTTCTTTGAAAGTCCGAGAGAAGGTCATGATTTAAAATCTTTTCATTTATTTATTTTTTTACATGCAATCCATTTCAGAAGGAACGTTTCCTGTCTACAGGATGGGAGAGTGTGAACGCACTCGACATGATGGCAATCTATAGCCTGCTTCCTCAGGAAGACATAAGCAGGTACAGGAGGCGAAAAAAGCAGCTTGTTTGTTGGGCCTGTGGGCCAACTTTCATGACTAATCTAGTGCATTGTGCGTGATATAATCTAGGTTTGAATTGTTACAGTCACTAGAAACAATGCATTTAGGATATTTGGCTCCATAAAGAGATTGGGCTTGGCGTTTGGCTTCTCGGAACGTGTTATGAGAATGTTTGCATTTACAGGATTGAACGCCTGGAGTTTTTAGATGAGAAAGAGCTACTCCAGCAGCTTCTTCAGCACTACAGTATCTGCTGGGCAGTAAAAGATGCACTCAGCTTAGGTGAGAATTATAATTCCTGCTTTAAAATACAACATTATTTATATTTTTATACTACTTTATTTTCTTCCCACATTTTGAGTCTCATAAATGTTCAGAAACAATTGACGTTTTTCATTCTTAGGCGTTTCAGAAATTGGATTTTGAATTAAGATGTGACCCGGTGGAGGGACTTGAAGCCTTTGTGCCAGTATGAATCGGTGGAAGTCATTTCAACTTATTTTTCCTTTGTGACGTCAATAAAAAAGATGAGACCACTAAAATGTCTAATTTTGCTTTTGTTCTTCTTTAATATTTCCCCTGGGAGGAAATATGCTGCAAATGTAAGTTTTAATACTAATAAAACTAAGAAGAAGAAGAAGGAGAAAAAAGTATTGTTATAAATATTATTATTAGGATATCAAGATTGGCCAATAATCACATTTTATGGCTCGATTGGTACTCATTAATCTTGGCCGATCACACAAGCCGATCTTTGTATTTATTTTTGTCTTATATTAAGTATCCTGATCTACATAGTGTTCTGCATAACCCCTATTTTAAAGGCATATTTAAATGTTCACTGTGTAATGAATTAGTGATTATTTAGTACTCTGTTAAAACAATAGTTACGTTACATTACATATATTACATAATGACTGTAAAAATGTAAAAAATATATAACAAAGGCAACACGTGTAGTATTATTTTATCTGAATGAAGGGTAACGGTGATCTGAGAGCTACATATCAGTTATATAAAGCTTGAAACATCGGGATCGGTCGATCACCATGACAACAAATTGGTGCTCGGTATCGACTGCAAAAATCATTAAGCATTATTAAAGCAATTATTATAAGCAACAACAATGGCTACTTCTAATAAGATATTTTTGTAATCTTCACTGTTCAGGTTGGGTGTGTCTGTGCCAATGATGGCCTTGATAGATGATCGATGTTTGGTCTTTGCTGAAGAGAGTAAAATGTAATATGATCCTCTGCTGTTGTACCCCATCCACCAAGGGGGTTTTGTACATCATGGTACTTGTATTAAACCGTACTATACTACATACTATTAATTATAACTGTTAACCTCTTGGCAACTTAACACCGCTTTTCCACACGCATAAGAGTCATACATAAAATAACAGAAGTTTAATTATGTTATATGTAACCTCTAGTAAGTAAAAATCAAACCAATCAACCAACCAACACCCGTGCCAAGATCAAAGTCATAGAGAGGACATCATTTTGCCCATTCTGATGTTTGACCTGAACATTATCTGAAGGTCTTGACCTGTATCGGCATGATTTTAAGTATTGTGCTGCTGCTATATGATTGGCTGATTAGATAATTGCATGAATGTGAACTCCTACATGCGTTGATATTGTGTTTTTATAATACAAAATTAAGGAAGAACTAGTTTGTAATATTTGAGTTATATAATTAAGAATAATTATTTTTTTAGACACAATGTTTTTTCACATTTAAGTATACCAAGCCTAATAATATCTTGCTATGTTGTACATTTATATTTTGTACAGGTTTGAAAAATAAATTAGTTAAATGCGGTCTGTACATTTGGCAAAAGCAAAGTTTTTGTACCAACAGGGATTCGCATTAGACACCGGACCCTGATATCATAAGAGCCTCCCTTGTGTCTGAGTGGGTGTTTTAGGGGAATTATTAACCAGGCCAGTGTGACCATGTCCAGTACAAAGTTGTTGTATGGTACTGTCCCTTTGTGTTTTTTGTCAAGTGTTTAAAATTGTCGTTGAAAGTTCATTATTGTGATTGATAGGTGACAAATAATGCAGCTGTGAATTGACTTGTATATGCCGTGGTGTATGCTGTTTATGGCCCCAGATAAGATGGGTGTAGATAAGCAGTACCCATTTTATTCTTGTACCCATCACCCATAACTTCTCTACCCTGCACAAATGGGTGGTTCCTGTGGCTAAAGAATGGAAGAATCCTCCCTCTTCCCCTCTTCCCCACCCTTACATGCCCATTTATTAGTGTGAGATTGAAGCACATGTGGACAGTGCACTGGTGATCGGAGAGAAGCATGACTGAGTCCAAGTGTGAGCTATTTACTGTGGCAAGTGAAGAGACTGCCCAGCCTCAGAAACAGCAAGATGCCCCGATGGGGTTCTTCGAGTGCTATGTCCAGCCCTGCCTGGCCGAGCTACTCGGCTCTGCTCTCTTCATATTTGTCGGCTGTATCTCAGTCATCGGCAACGTGGGAATTACAGGGAGTATTCAGCCTGCACTGGCTCATGGACTGGCCCTGGCTATCGTTATTGCACTCTTTGGAGAGATCAGGTTAGACATGTTTTAATAACTTCTTTTTGTTCTAGTTGTAGTCATTGTATTATTAACCCTAGTATTCATTAGATAAGATCAGTGTTACTTTGTAGGTACATGCTGTAGTAGGTCGTGTATTAGACTTTCACTTTAATTCACTGAGTGTTAAGATACGGTTGTGATAGAGTTGTCATTTTTCTTAGTGGGGGTCACTTTAATCCAGCTGTGACAGTGTGCGTGTACCTTGTGGGAGGAATGAAGCTGGTCCTTCTTGTTCCATATGTACTTATGCAACTGTTTGGTGGAATGATCGGGGCCGGTCTTGCCAAAGTAAGACCAGTAATTATCGTTGAGATGATTATTATATTTGATGTCTTTTTCAGTAACACTTGCTTTATTTATTGCATCATTTTTTGAGGATGTTATCTTTATACTTTAGGCCATCTCCCCACCTGTTGAGTTCAGTAATGCATCTGGAGCTGCGTTCACTGCTGTCAGTAGTAACGCTGATGTAGGAGCTGCTACAGTGGCTGAAATGGTCATGACTCTTTTCTTGACTATGTCAGTCAGCATGGGAGCTGTGAATGGGAGGACACGTTGCCAGTTTGCTCCCTTCCTCATTGGCCTTACAGTGACCGCGAACATCCTCGGCGGGTAGATCTTTATACCTACTTGGGGGTTTATTTTAAGTATATACTGCCTTTTATGTAAGCAGTATCTCAGCTGAGCGGAAAGTGAATTGACTATACGATTTAAACACTATGGGGAAAGTGTATGAGATAAGAGTAATGTTTTATTATATGGGTTTAAAGCTTGTGATATAATTGTAAATGCCATTTGACCTCAGAATGGGGTATGGGTAGGGGTTGTGGTTGTTTACAAAAGCTAAAGCAAGTTTATGTACATAAGACTGACTGATATTTATTTAACAGGGGCATGATCTCTGGAGCATGCATGAATCCGGCTCGAGCTTTCGGACCAGCAGTTGTGGCTAATCACTGGGCCTTTCACTGGGTGTATTGGATTGGACCTATGATCGGTGCTTTGCTTACAGTCAGCATTATCAGGTATTGAACACACACCTTTTTGTACAAATAATATTCATAATATTCTAACCTGGTGATTTTGTATATGAATTTTGAAAGGGATTTTTTTTGTGTGTGTTCTTTGTCATAGGTTAATGCTGGGTGACAAGAAGAGACGTGTAGTATTTAAATAATGAAGCTGCAACATATGAGGACCGTTTATAGCATGCTTTGATTAGGTAGCCATTTAATTTATCCTTGTTTATCTTGTTTGTATTATTTTGTCGTTATTTTTCATGCAAGCCGACTGTAACAAACTAACAACTGCATATTAACTGTATAAAACTGTGCTGTATTTTTATTTTTTTTAATCTGCTGTAAAAACAAACCTTCTACCTGTTTAACATTGTCTCTGCCGATATAATTATCATTTTTATGATGAAAAATTGTAATATTATTTTTAATGCACTGATGTTTAAAGCGATGTCAAATAAAAAAAATAAATAAAAAAAATCGCACAGAGGCCTTCGTAAAAGTGCAACAATAAATGCTGTCCTTGTGCTTTAGGCATCAAAAGCAGGTGAGTGCTTTATTTAGTGTGAACTCAAAATTCAACAGCGCTCATATTTCAGATCAAAGATCAGCATTATGAATGGAACATTGCAGTGACGTGATAAAGTTAACACCAAGCTGGACAATAAGCCAAACGGATAAGCAGTTATAACACACAGTTAGAGGTTTTATGGTGGAAGATAAAAACCATTTCTCAAGCAATATATGATCTGACAAGCGTACAGTAATTGTTTCCATATGTCACTTGCTGTGATCTCCAGAAAAGGCAAACATCTATAGGTGTGTGCTTAGTGGAAGAGTTATTTGTGAAAGAATAACTGAATTATTGAACAAAAATCAAGCACAATTGCATGTGTTTAGCTGATGACTCATAAACAACTCTCTCTCTCTCTCTCTCTCTCTCTCTCTCTCGCTCTCGCTCTCGCTCTCGCTCTCGCTCTCTCTCCCTGATTATTCCAGATAAGAAATTTAATAAGAAGAATTTAAAGAACAAATGTTAGTTTTATTTTAAGAAGATTAAAAATAACAAATGTATTTACCTTTGGGTGAAAATTCTCTTTGGACACACTTTCCCCCAGCGTACAAAATATGCAAGACATTAAATATTTAAAATACCTGTTGCACATTTGCCTTGCACGTTACACAGTGTTCATAGACTTGTAAAGCAGCAGTAATATATGAAATATGTTTTAATTATGCTTTTAATGATATAGCTGAATACATTTTATATTGTTTAATATTATCCTGAGTCATGATTCTCTGTAATTTCATAGCGGCCCCTGCTACTTATAGACTACAATGTACATATTGACTGAAGAGATTTATATATCTCTTCTTATACTTATCTAACTTATATCATTCTGTTTATCTACAGAGTAAACTCCAGATATTGTCATGTTTTGTGTAAAAAAAATTGTGCTTAATTAATTCACACTAAACATGTGCGATATAGGAAGCTTTTCACTAAACTTATGTCTATGAAAATGTTTAATTTTACACATTTAATAAAATAAAATATATGAATATATGTGTATAATATTTTATCTACCTACAAATATATAAACAAAATATCAATTAAGACTATATAACTTTAGCACATTTTTAAATTCACCTGAGGTCATTTATTAGCATGGAGATAATCACAGAACATCTATCTGAAATCATGCAAAAGTGCTATGACCTAGTTATAAATGACAAAATGGCTATAAAGCATACATAAACGTGCATTCAAAAATACTTCAGCGATCACAGCATCAGCAAAAGTTGCAGCAAAGCTTACAATGAAGGCCCACAATAATGGACTGAGGATCCTTGATGATGATAAATTCGGTGTGTTAAAGTACGCTCCAATTCCAGATTCCAGTCTCATCCGAATTTTATGGGAGACATTCGGTTCTGTCATTGTGGAAAAGAATGTTGTACAAACTATTCATGGATTCCGGTAAATGGTTGGTATTATTTTTTGTTAAAATATCTAGATTTGCAATAGATTTCAGTATTAAACTTGCTTAAGTGATGGCTCATTGGTTAAGGTGTTGGGCTCCTGATCAGAAACTTGTGGGTTCAAATCCCAGCACTGCCAAGGTAACGCTGCTGGGCTCCTGAGCAAGCTCGGCTATGCGAATGAGATTAGTATGAGTTTCTCAGGATGTCTTTTAAAAGCAAAAAATGGCATATTATATTTCAATATGAAATCAAGCTATGATTTTATATAAATGCTATAAATGTCCTTCCATACACATCTTTAACATGGGCGCAAATATAAATCGAATCATAGATGTAAGTATGAATGATTATATCTTCAGTACATGAATAAACCTGCTGTCTCCATGTGGAACACTCTCAAAGTCACGCCTACCGAATCCCATTGTCTCATTGGTTGGCACTTGATAGGATCAGTTCATTCACCTTCTGTCAGGTCATTTGGTACTTCATTAAAATGTGGCATAAATGTGAACATTGTTATTTACAGTCTGGACTCTGGTAATGAGGGTCAAAGTAGTAACGCATGTATTGTGTAAGCCTAGTGATAGTAAATTGGAGTTATCTACAAAAGCTAGCGCAGAGGTTTTTGTTAGTAAAGCAGTTAAACTTGACATACTTTATTTGGCTGAAAATGGAGGAAGAGAAGGTCGAGCTTAAGGTAATGGACAGATCTCCAGAAGACAAGATCAGAAAGACTCATAAACTGGCCAACAGGTTTGAGAGAATAATCCAGCCATGTATTGCTGAGCTTGTGGGGACTATGTTTTTTGTCTTCATTGGTTGTGTATCAGTGATTGAGAATGTCGAGGCAGTGGGTCGTCTGCAGCCTGCACTGGTGCACGGTTTGACAGTGGCTGTAATGGTTGCATGTATGGCAGAAATCAGGTAATACTTTTACTATAGTACTGTATTTCGATTTTGTGTTTAGTTGATCAACTTTATTTATGTGTATTTAACATTAAGTTCTAAATACGAACCGTTTTGCTTCACAGTGGATCTCACTTTAACCCACCATTTACTTTGGCTATTTTCTTATGTGGAGGAATGCAGTTAGTAATGGTTATCCCGTATATTATAAGTCAGCTTGTTGGAGGTGTCCTCGGTGCTGCCATGTCAAAGGTAGATCCAATTTTACACTTATATAAGTTCTCCAATGTATTAATCAACTGCTTTAATATTTGATAGTAGCCGATATCAACTACCCAGCAGGGACCTATTTAGAAATGACGGAGGATTATTAAATTGATTCTGTGTTTTTAAGATCATGACATCGAAAGAACACTACATAAATGCCACTGGTGCAGCTTTTACCATTCTACAGTCAGATGAGCAACTACCAGGAGCTATCTTTGCTGAGATAGCAATGACATGTCTGGTGACTATGGTGGTGCTCCTGGGGGCAGTAAATGGAAAAAGCAAGAGTCCCATGGTACCTTTTCTGGTGGGCTGCACTGTGATTGTCAACGTCCTGGCAGGGTATGACGAGATTGCTCTACAAACGATGATATATACAAATGATTATACTGTATTTACAATTGTATCACTATTGTGTACAATAATAGCCCCAAATGCTCTCTGCTGTTTGTTTGAGAAAAAACATTGATTAATCAATTATTCAGACTTTTAATAGGGACATTGGGTTTCTGCCATCTGCCAGCTGAGAAAAGTTGAAAAAAAAAAAAGCATACAGCCAGTTTCTTATGCACTGTCTGAGTTTAAAAGTGTGACATCCGAGCAACAGGGTCACGCCCAGTGTTGCCATATTGGGCATATTTCCATTGTTTTTCAGCCAACCCCTTGGTCAAAACCTTGGCCAATACAAAAATAGACTCACGTGGAAATTGAATTTAAATACATTTTTATTTAAATATTCACATTTATAAAATAGACTAAGCTAAGCTACAAATCCCTAACTCGGCTATCATAGACTACTATGCTCCAATGTATTATTGTTTATTTTTTTATATTATTTTTGTCAGCGTAAAACGGACTATACGACAAAAATTGCACCATTTTAAAGATACCAGCCGAGTCAGCAGAGTGTCGCAGCGGTACCGCACTCGTGCCGACATATACGCGCTGCGGGCGACCCGGGATCGTACCTGGCCTGTGGTCATTTCCCAATCCCTTCCCCACTCTCTCTCCCACACTTCATTTCACTCTGTCCCATCACAAAATGGCCAAAAAATAAGCTTAAAAATTATATATATACAGTGAGGCCTCGACTTACGAGTCTAACTCGTTCCGTGACGGAGCTCGTAACTCAAATTACTCGTATGTCAAATCCATTTTCACCATTACAATTAATTGAAATGCCATTAATCCTTTCCGGACACCCAAAATACACCGCAATTGTTTTGTTAAATGTTTTTAAATAAGAAAATGTGCGCATGTGTCACGGGGTTTTTGGTTTCACACAA
>JAOUQX010000043.1:10666292-10680491 GCA_028566295.1 Liobagrus marginatus | reverse complement strand
AAATCGGCCGAGAGACGACTCGTACCTCAAAAAACTCGTTAGTTGGGTCACTCGTAAGTCGAGGCCTCACTGTATTTTAAATTCTGAACTCTATGAATTCTATTTTAACGTTATATTGTAAATATTGTATATAACTGGGAAAGCAGCACCAAATCCCCCTTTAGAACAGAGCATGCAACAGACACAGATGACATTGTTTAAGTTAGACCAGAGTTAAAGGAGGGGAGGTGGGTTGCAAAGAAGCATGCATTGGAAGCTGCAAAGTAGCTGACTGGAGCAGTGCTTAAATAAGGTGCTCTGTTTTCCAATTGGTACATGCCAATAAGATCAGCTGATATGGGATGGGATTACCTATGATAGAGGTTGATTACAAAACCTGCCAGAACTATGCAGAATGCTTAATTTATGTGACATGACCTATAACAAAACCAAGAATAAAATGAATAAAGTATCCAGTTCAGGTTTAAACCTGACTCAAGATGCTGATAAAGTTATCCCTATTTATGATAGCTCCGCCCACCAATCTGTGGCTTGACCACTGAATATTTAAAAACTGGCACAGGTGATAAAACGTCTCCCATGATTATGTGATAGCGCAGGTTCTTAAACACCTTTTGCAGGGCTCGCAAAGGTCTTCTCATCACCTATCACACCAGAAAGGCATTTATTGTCAATAATAATGATGAAAATGTTTGGAAAGTGTAAATAATGTGCTTAATGAACATTAAATAACAATAATAATAAAAGTATTTTTGGGAAGGTTAGGGACAAACTAAACATAAAAAATGATAAATGATTGAACTGGTCATGTGCAGAGCAGGTATGGACAACACAGACCAGCCTGTTCAAAGAACCCAGCGCTGGTTCGAGCCGACTGTGTGTCAGTAGATCAGTCGTTGTATTTACACTATGCAGGGAAATGTCTATTGATAGTAAACATTTAGACACATAAAGACACGTGGTTCTTGGGATGGTGGCGGTCATACTGACAGCAACACTAGAGGCTGAAGAGAAGCCATACTGACGGCAACACTGGAAATTCCCTGGCAGAAGTTTGTCCATCCTGCCTGAATCTCAGAGAGGGGGAGGAGACATGTCCACATGCAGATGCCATCTATGGTATTTGGCCCACAAAATGCCTTCTTTCTGCTGATATTGTTAAAAACTAACATATACAGCATTTCATTCTGCTACCGCTATCTCAAAGAACCAGATGCTGCATTTCCAGCTACAATAGATTGAACAGAGAACTCTATCTACAATCTGCTCTTTTCACTTGCTGTTACTGGTTTCTGAATCATTTCAGTGTGTGTGTGTGTGTGTGTGTTCTTGTATTCATGAAGTTATGAGGACTCAAATTTGTATAATGACTTGGGTATTACACTGGAATTATGACATAAGCGTGTTTTATGGGGACATTTCACAAGTCCCCATAAGTAAAATAGGTTTAAATACACACTAAACAATGCTTTATTAAAAATGTAAAAATGCAGAATGTTTTGTGTGATTTGTAGGTTTAGGAGTAGGGGTAGGGTAGGAGAATAGAACGTACAGTTTGTACACTATGAAGACCATTACGCCTATGGAATAAGATTAAGATAGAAAAACATTGTGTGTGTGTGTGTGTGTGTGTGTGGGCATGTGTGTGTTTTCATGCTAAACAAATGGTCCTATTTGTGCGCACTATCGTCATGTCCTTCCACTCGTCTATGCAACAAATCTTGTTATATGAACAGAATGTCTGTGTCAGTGTGACAATGAATACACAGGGTTCTGACAAAGACCATTCTGAAAATCCTGGCATACAAGTTAGACTAAAATCTTAAAGCGAATGCATTAAACTGGATCCCCCCCCCCCCCCCCAGCCCTCCTTCCCCCTGAAATCTAATCCAAGGTAAAGACGCACTAAACTAGCCATTTGGACCAGCCTGTTTGAGGTTTTTCATCATTCATCATGTAAAAGGTCATTCATGTATTTCATTATATTCCATGAAATTTGAGCCAGCTTGTGACCACGGAACAAATGAATAATGTCACCCAATTCATTCTGTGTGAAAAGACAAGTGAAAGGCCAAACTAGAATAGGCCAAGTTGAGATGAGTGGGTAACCCTTTGAATTCAGGAGTGAGTTATCGATCTGATTTAGAAGCAGTGTGGCACTCTACTGGACAGATATATATATCAAAGGCCAAGTCTACGGTTCATTGCGGGGCTGAAATGTAAACTCATCGAGGAAAGCTTATACAGTACACTGGCTGGTTTTGTTTGAAGTCTGAACCTACCTGGGTCACATTCTGGTCATGGACTTTATTCTCAATCCATACAAAAAATACATATAGCATTAGGCTGATCTATAGAAATGTGTTTCTAAATACATTATCCAACAGTTAGTTCCAGTCCACTAATCTGATGAGTGGCATTCATTCAGTAGAGTTTATATATTTAGTATAACCATGCTGGGACATTTCATTATGTGTATCATTATGTGTATGCTTGTTCATGCAACATAAAGTAAATACAAAATTCCAACCGTTAACTGATAATAAAGTAGAGATAGTGGCAAGAATAGTAGATACAACAAACAAAACATTTACTTAAGATAAAACGGACTTCAGAAAAGCTTACTTGTGTGTAGTATTGCTTGTGCACTTTAACCCAATACTCTCTTCAGTATATACTCGTTGATGGAGCCCACATTATCCGTTCTCTCAACTCCTTTTATGTATTTTCTATTCTTATAAGGTAAACAAAGCACACTGTTTCTCTAAGTATCACGAATACAACAAGAGTTTGATGACCATTGAGTTGCATCATATAATAAATTAACAAATTCCTACTTGAATTTGGAGCAGACAGCAACAGGTTAAATATGCCAATTTCAAAGAAACCCTGTTTATAATTAAATGTTTCTTTTTATCTATTATTGTGTTGCTAGCCAATTGACTGGTGCATGCTAGTTTTAACCAGCTGAGTGCCAGGTTATTTAATTATGTATGTAACTAACTATAATATAAAGAGATGATAGACAGCTCGGAGTGGATGTAGTGTTATAAAAGCTAGCTTTTTCATCTCTTTGCCTAGTCTTTCTTACAAAGCTATGTCTTAAGAGTTACCCGGTTGCCAGGTAGTGCCCCAGGGTTTTCTTGTTCTAATGAAGAAGCTGCTCACTAGCTAATGAGGTGGTTGAGGTGTGTCTTCAGTAGTCTATGTAAATAGTATAACGGTGTAACTTAGCCAACTTTGATCCTGGTGGTATGATATTTTTCCATTGCGGATTTGATTTCCACCTTCAGCAAAGGTCTTGAACAGGAATAACATGGTGTATTTGTCCACATCCTCGTTTGGACCGTGACTCTCTGCATAGTCGTTAACTTCTAACGTTAGACTAGAAAATCTCGGTTGTAGTCGCGTGTTTGCGCTCGCGGACGGCGCGTGTTAGCTGTGACGTAGGCTGTGGCCCCGCCCCCACCGGTGTTCGTGGAGCGGTTTAGTCAGTGAGTGAATCACGTTCAGCCAACGGTCTGAGAAACTCACCGTCCAACGGAGATGTGGACACAAGGACGTTATAGCACTGCTTTGGTTTACGTATCGTGTCCACAATACCGTTTGTTCTGAATATATCCGTTTTAAGAAGATTGTAACCGTACCGGCGTTTTTATTTCACAATAGCCTTCTTCACACCGCGGTGAATGACCGAAGCAGAGAGCTGAGGAGTCCGAGAAAGTAAGTTGGGCATCATTTTACAAAACATACATGACAAATTTCAGGGCAGTCATGTACAGAGATTATTTTAGCTGATAGTATAGCGATCACCGGTAACGTCGGTCATTTCTGTGCTGCTGATGAGAGATTAATGAATACATTATCACCCATAACGTCATTTAGTTGCTTTAGCTCGGATTCCTTCAATGGGATTTCCTCTTGTAAGCTCGTGCATTCAAAGCAATAGAGTTATACTCCAGTACTATCAAAACAAACGGTGAAAATAGAAATAAATTGAAAATTTTGTGTTAAAAGTATGCTGAAATGTACTTTTAAATAAAAATTATACTGATGGTTCAAATGAAGGATAGATAAAAACATTAACAAGGAAAAGTACATCTTATTAGGTACAGCATACAGAGACAAAGACACGTTGGAAGGCACGGCGGCAGAGTGGTTACAGCAAGAAGTTCATGGGAACAAGGGTTCATTTCCCACCCAGGGTGTTTCTGTGTGGAGTGTGCATGCTCTCCTCGTGTTTGCACGGGGTTTTCCTGGGTACGCCGGTTTCCTCCCACTTCCAAAGACATGCATTTGGGCATAAGTGAATTGGCTACTCTAAATTGCCCATGTGTGTGTGAATGGTTGTCTGTCTCTAAGTGTTAGCCCTCTGATTGTTCAGGGTGTACCCTGCCTCACACCCTAAGTTAGCTGGGATAGGATCCAGCGACCACAAACAGGATAAAGTTGTAGACAATGAGTGACTGAAGATGTTCTTCTGTAATGTTGCTGATTAAGAACCTGGTACCAGCAATGAGCAGTATGTAGAATAATTAGAAGTAACACCCTTTGTCTCAGCCTGATGCCCTGTGAGTCCTTCTGGCATTCTTTATTCCAAAAGAATGAAGTTTCTTTTGCTCTTCTGTACTTATATTTTGTTCACTATTTCAGAACAAAATACACAAGTTTTCCACAGCCACCTTTTTCTGTGAATTTTTCTTTCATTTGGCCAACTCAAACCCACCAGCCGTTTCCGCATCATACAGCAACTGCCAACCAGGGACTGTGAATGCTAACACGTGCTTTTATCAAAGCATGCTGCATTCTCAAGCTTACCCTAGTGTGTGCTAGTGTCTCTGTAATTCATAGCAAAGAGTCAGACAGCTCAACCATCCAGAGAGAACAGTCAGGTTTTTTTTTTTTTTATCTCTGGCCTCCAAGCTGCAGATGGCAACATTAGGATTAATATTTACACTGGTAAATCAAACTCTTTTGAGGCACTCAGAAACACTTTTAAATGAAATATATTAGCCAGTTTATTGATTAGGTAAACATGACTGCCAGTGACCTATCCGTGGGGAGGGTACCCCGTTGCCACAAACCATATGTTAGTTTGATGGTGTCTTTTTCTCAGCTCATAAAAGACAAATGTTTGGTGCACTATACATATATAACACTATACACTTGCAGGTATTTGTAATACACAAATCTGCATTTTTGGCCCACCTTATAGGTGTTTGATTAGATGCTCATTTGGTTCTCTAAGTATTTGAAGTGTCAGAGAGCACTGAACTACATTACAATAGGAACAGGACATACTATAGAAGATATAATATATATCTTATATGATATAAACCCGAATAAGAGCTGTTACATTGAGCCTTGCTTTGACTGATGGCACTGGCCGCATAACCTGAGGAGGTTTCCAGAGATGAGTTACTCAGAGAGGTAGAGACAGGTGGAATGTTTCTCTTGGGAGTGTATGAAAAAGGTTTAAAGTCTAGAAAAAAAAATTCTGGGAATGAGCATGGAATACATTTTTTAAATGTTCCGCACCTGAAAATAACGTGCAGAGGGCAGATGTGTAGAGGGCAGGGCAGGTCAGGATGCAGCTTGACATAAAGTAAGCGTGTTCCTATTGATACGTTTACTTTGCTTTAACCCCAAATACCTGGCCTAGAATTTGAAGACCTTAATGTTGTCTTGAATTGGTCTTCAGCCTCTGATTTCACCTTGATTGCTCTCATGACGCAACAATTTTTGCATCAGACATAAGCAGTTCTCTTTTTTAATTGCAATTGGGAAAGGAAAGGTAATACTAAGGCAGTGCTTTTCAATTATTTTTTGGTACGCCCCCCTTTAGGAAGAAGTAAACATTTCGCGCCCCCCCCAACTCTCTGCCATGACTGTAAATAGCATCATTTGTCAATAAAATTATTATAAGTACACCTCTGCATAACATCGTGCTAACAGTGCTAACAGTGCTCTCCGATTTACTGAAATAGCATTCATAAAGCGGGACGATTGTAGAAAAAAACAGTTCCTCGGGATCACACGCGCCCCCCCCTGGCATCGCTGCACCCCCTAAGGGGGCGCGCCCCACTATTTGAGAAACACTGTACTAAGGTAAGAATTACAATAAACCTGACTGATGTAAATATATAACATGGTAACATTTAAAGTAGTAAAATGTGGAACAGAATCACATATCACTACATAGTGACTATCAGCATCAGTCAGAAATGGCTCAAATGTTTCTTGCAGGACTTAAAACTATGCAGACTAGTTCAGACCTATCCCACACATTGGATAACTGTAGTTGCAAACTGTTTAAATCACTAGGCACTGCAATGCACGCATTTGAAAAGCTCGTGGGGAAAAAAAGAACAGAGAAGAGTGTTTTGTGATTGCTCACTCCTTTATGTGGGTGTAGTCTGGGTTTATGCTTTATGCCAGGCCAAATAGTCACTCAATAGGTAGCTCTGAAACTGCGTTTCCATGGCATTGTGTGCATTTTAAGCAGTCTCTTTTAATATCCTCTATGCCACGAAACTTCAACAAACTGAAGGTTCATTTAAGAAATATGATGAATAAAAATAACCTTTAATAAAAGGTTTCAGCTGTTTACAGTAACCAAGTTCGTTCTGTTCGGTGCAATAATGTGTGATGGTTTTAGACTAATCATTCAAAAACGTAATGTTTCTTTGTATTGAACTTATACATATTAGAGATCTTAACACTAGTGCAAAAAATTGGTAACATCATTTCTAGCAGCAGTTGAGTTGAATGGAATTGGAATTTAAATGTTGTACGTAATTTATCTTTTAGTGTCAGCTTTCCTCATTCTGTTTTTATGTCCGTCCTCACTCTCTTTTACACATTTTCACACAGGCACACACAGCATCTGCTTTTGTGTGGTGACTTCTGTAATGCGGTTTTTGCCCGGGCTATGGTGTGTGAGACTGTCCTGTGTTGGATGCCAGCTTTGTCTCTTTCAGCTCCAAAGATAGCAAGTCTTGACATGTTTCTAACAGTGCTGTAAATCAGTTGCTTAATATTTGGTGCACTTCTTTGGAGCAGACGCTCTCCTTTTGTCAGTCTCATGTAAACACACACACACACACACACACACACACACACACACACGCGCGCGCGCGCACGCATCCTGAAATTGTGCTTCATCACACGCACTATAGATTTAGGAGCAGCGATTTATAATCGCTGTATGCTAACAGGCTGGCAGTGGATGAAATAAAACAGTTGAACTAATCCTAAATAAACAGGGGTTGTGATGAACTTTTTAGCTAGTATGATATTTCTAGAAAAATAACACTTGCTAACGGAAAGACAATCTGTGCTGTGTTTCGGACCTGTAGCTCCATGTGACACACAACCCCATGGAAGGCATCTTCCTATGTGTAGAGTGCAGAAGGTATCAATTTACCTATTTTGTTACACGTACATCTATCGAAATAATATCGTGTAAAGAAATGAATAAAACGTATTGCATGACTGAAGAACAAGAAACATAAAATTTTTAGTTTTCTCTTAACACTTTTTTTAGTCTTGTAGTGCGGCGAATCCACAGTTCTGACAGGGCAATAAGACGAGAGCTGAGTCAGCAACTAATGATCTGCGCTTGCTCTGTGACTGTTCTTTTACCTGGCTGGTAGTTACTGTAAAACACAGTGAACAAAAAGGCATTTTTACTGGTGAAGCCCAACCTTTGCTTCGGGTGAATTCACTCCCTTTTTTACTGTCACTCGCTTCATTATCAATTAATAAACACTACTGCATCTCTCAAAGAATGATAATTTCTCCTTATATTCTGTTGGGAAATGTAAGATTTAGCCGTTTAGTCACATATGACTTGGCAAGAATGTGGACTTCACACCTTCTTATTTGCACATGAAATATTATCTTTCACCTCCTAAATTATTCTTTTTAGTGGCAATTTCCCTTCTTCATCAACGCTGCATCTGCATTCAATTAACGATGTATTTCATGCAGTGCAATCCAGCAGAGGAAGCGAACTTCACAGCTTTAAGATGCTCCATAAAGAGCTCCATTGTGGAAGGATTGTGTCTCTTTCCCAGACAATAACATGAAACACTCCACAGAACTTCAATAGCTACACGGAGACACAGACTTAGCCCATCTGCAGTATGTGAGACGGAAGATCCGTCTGTCCTCTTCTGATGTGAACCTGCTTTCTATGCTGAACTTACCATGACAGACATTCACTGTAAATCATGTGTGACAGAGAATTATTGTTTCCATCTGCTGTACATTAAGAAATAAAGGAATTTTGATTTATTGCAAAGGATTGGCTGGCATTGGAATGTGTGAATGTCTGGTGCCTTGTGATGGCGTGGTCAGTGGTGTCATTGGGTGGCCGCATCCCTGACCTGGATGGAATGACTGATGGAAAAAAGGAAATAATTAGCAAATAAATGAAGCAATGAATCAGTGAATAAAATTGGTTTAAACCGCATTTGTCATGTGGGATGTTGTATCTCAGTGGTTAAGGTGTTGGACTGTTGATCTGAAGACGGTGGTTTGATTCCCAGCACTGCTAAGCTACCTCTGCTGGGCCCCTGAGCAAGGCCCTTAACCCTCAATTGCTCTGGAAAAGAGCGTCTGTCAAATGCTGTAAATGTCATTTAGTCCAGTAAAGAATTAACTCGAAGCAATGTTTGTCAATGGATATTTGAGACGTTTTGCTTGTTTTTCTAGATAAGCTTTCCAACGAGATACATTTCGGTATGCTTCTTTGCTCTGTTGACTTACTTTTATTGCTTATATGCTAAATGAGAGACTTCCATATTCTTTCAAGGTTTTACAAATATAGGCCATTCTTGGCTGTTCCTGGCATGCTATTCAGATCAGTCTTCCTACTGGGGTTAGAAACATTTTTATATATGCTGTATAGATCGATATTTTTCATTTATTGTAATTGGTAGTGTTGGATAAATAAGGTTAGGGTTACACAGTGTTCACAGTACCATCTGACGTGAGAACAACAGACTCGTATTACTGACTAACAATCATCATCTAACTTTCAGAGTTATCATGCTGTAGCACACTGTTTCCAAGCATATCTTATTGTTTTCGATATGATTGACGGATTCTCACTGATTCAAGTTCTGTTTGCTCTTTTATTGGCAAAGAAATATATTGATCTCATTTTCCTTCGAGCTTTAAAAGTTATATCACTGAAAATTCCTTAAGAGTTTTCCACACTGTTTGCCGCACGTTTCATTACTCTGGATAATGTGGCGCTAGGGTTTCTTTTCAGGCTCAAGCAAATCCCCAATTCAGACAGCTGACATTTTTTAACAGTGAGCAGTATTGGCTGGTTAATATTCCACAATCAAATACAGATAGCCCACACAGTGCGTCCTCTTTAACGCTGACTGCTCCAGGCCGCCATTGTGCTGGAAAGTATTTAAATGGAGATCACATGTTGTTTAGGCATACGATTCAGACACTCCTCACAGCTTCCTCAAACTGAGAAGTGGCTGCTTTCCAGTGAAACAATGAGACACTTGTCAGCATGTGAGGAAAGCGACCTGGAGCTTTGCCACCATGACACCTCTCAATGCCTCAGGGGCTAGCGGTATTAATATATTGTTCCCATTTCCCATGTTAATGTATAATTCTATTAATTCAGTGCATCTTCTCATCATGGTTAGGGCGATTATTTTACAGCGGAACAGGAAGGGAGTTATATAATAAGGAGTATTCAATGTCCTCTTGGACCTTACAGTATTTGGTCAGTGTGCACTTGTCTTAGGCAGTCAAACGTCAGCGGCGTAATAAACCTACGCTATCAGCAGACCCTCTGAATCTAGCATCTTGGCATGAACAAACTGACCAACCTACTCAGCTCGATTTTTAGTAGACTGGGAAAATTTAAATTCTGGAGAATGACTTTGTCTTTGTTAAAGTATGTGATGCAGTTCCTAGCATGTGTGTACAGCACTCTGCCAGGCTGTGTGCCCAGACTAACAAGCAGATGAAAATCTATTTCAGCGCCCACTTTATTGGTTCCTAAAGGCACAAGAATTTTTTTTTTTTTTACAAGAAGCTCAAGGGAAACTTGCAACCAAATGTGTACGTATAAATGTCTGCAGTTGGTCATTGTCATATTTGACTTTTACTATTTGCATTTCTGCACCGGTGTTCAGTTATACATGCTGGTCCTAAGGAAAAGTAAATCCAAACACAGTTAACAAAAGTTAAAACACAGTTACAGTCTAGGCACAGACTCACTAAAACTAGAAATTTGTAGATTGTAAAAAAAAAAAACACCACCTAACCAATTTAAATCTTCAGTTGTCTGGTGTGTATGAGCCTGTACCGAATCTAACCATATAATTGTGTTCCTCCTTTCTTCTGCTGCCCATCTGCCTCTTGATTTAGTGTGCTGTATGTTCTGAGATCCCATTCTGCTCATCACGGATTTAAATACTGGTTCATATGACTATTCTTGTTTTTGCACCAGTCTGTGTAAACTTCATCAACAGAACATGAAAATGTCAGAAACCCAGCTGTTACTGAAATACACAAATCCATCTGTCTGTCTTATTTCATCTCAATTTTGATGTTTGCTGTGAAATCAAGTGGACTAACTGAACTCAAAGTGGACTATCTGCATTATTTTATGCACTTTGTTGTTACCAATTGTCCTTTTGTTATTCCACTTTATATTTCATATTAGAACGATACATAAATGAGAACAAAGCTTTATTCGCTCATGTGATGAATGTATAAAGTTCAGACTGAGGTATATGGTATAAGTTCTTGTTTGTGGGTGATAAATGAGAAATAGTGGTAGTTATGGGTCCTTGTTGATAAAGTACTGATTTGAGGTAGAAAAATCTTGGATAACAGAATCTGAACATGAAGCTAAAGCCATTGATGTCTCATATACACAGGGTATTTCCCCGGTTTAATAAAGTATTTCCTATTGGAGTTGGCCACACTAGTCTGATAAGGAGGAGGAGCAGGGGAGAGGTGCACACTGCTCACAGGAAAGAAGTGTTTGCCAATTGAGGTTATCTGTCACTGTCCAGAAACCAAGGACATCTGCTCCCACGCTCCCTAAATTCCCAGTTAAATACACAGACCCAACATTTTACCACAACATCTGGCCTAAGTAAAAACACTGGCCTATGCTACAACACAGTGTAAATATCCTCTATCAGGAAAGAGAGTTACGCATCATGACAGAAGGTAAAGCCAATGTTATGACAGAGGGATTATTATGGAGTATGCGCTAGTGCACATCTAGATGCTTTAAAGGAATCTGAAGTACAAGATGTCATTAACCTTTGATGTTATACAGACTTCTATACTACACCAACACTGTGCAACATAAAACACAGTTTTTAAGAATAGGGATAATAGCCAGGAGCAGTTCGACTGCACAGGGTTAAATTTGAGAGGAAGTTTGAAGTGTTGGTCTCCTTGTGAATATGACTTATAAACATCCTGGTCAGTATGAGGCACTACTTTATGACTTTATGTACTATGAGGTAGAACGTTAACCCATTCAGCTCTATTTTCATACATAGAAAAATGTTTTATGATGAGGGTCAGAATAACATGATACTAAAATTAATAATGATCAGTTTTAATAATTATGATTTAATGTTCATTGAATTATTTAAAAGTTAATAATAAATAATTATCATTTGCAGCATTTGGCAGATGCTCTTATCCAGAGCGACCTACAACTGAGCAGTTGAGAGTTAAGGGCCTTGCTCAGGGGCCCAGCATTGGTAGTTTGGCAGAGCTAGGAATCCAACCCTGGTCTTCGGACCCTGGTCTTTGGACCGTCAGACCAATACCTTCACTACTGAGCTACCACTTCCCCTAACTGACGACTTATCAATGAGTGATCATTAAAATTCATTATGGAAAAAAACGGCTGGCAATGTATTTTGCATTGCTGTATTAATATTATTTGTATTCGCTTGTGCTTGTTTGAGAGTTTGTTTAGTTTAGAGAAACAACATTGCAAAAGCAAAACGTTTCAATCTTTTTTTTCAATTTTGTCCATTTTTCAATACATTCAACAGCTCATTTTAATGCATTAAATCAGTATTTGTTTACGAGCATGATCAATATCAGTGAGGTATATCAGTGGCTCTAAATACAATCTGATCAGTTTTTTTTTTGAGCAAAAGTAAATATTTGCATGCACAAATTTAAATATCTAAATGTAAGTCGTGTAAGTGGAAATGAATCATGCGCACTACTGCGAGCGTTGTGTACTGACAGTTAGAGATCCACCGGGAAAAGCAAAGGCAAAACTGATCAGGGCTTCATGTTTATTTCTTTACCTTGCCAAAAGACAGTGCACTTTTGAAAGTTATTTTATAGTCCCAGTCATAAAAAGGTTGTTCCCTGACATTTTTTTTGTGGGGGACTGTGGTTTGCAGTAGGAAGTGGTGAGATTTATGGGATGCTATTTCAAGAATGTATTTTCTTTTAAAAAAAAAAGTTGGTGTTCTATCTCTTTGAAAATACGAGTTTACATCAAACCAGAGCTGGTAAGTGGACAATTTTATGCCGCCCCATCCTTCCATGTGGCTGTTGCCCTGGTCTATTATCCAGAAGACCTGAAATAGCTTGTGGTAGTCAAGAAGACTGGTGAACCAGTTGGTGTTGAATAGCACATAGCATATTGGTTTTGGCAGAGTCGCTACACTTTTGGTTCTCGAACCAAGCTATTTCAAAGAAAGACAATAGTTCCAGTAACAACAGTATAAATTGTGCAGTCCCTTTCCTTTTCTAACTAGAATTTGAATTCAAATTGGGCATCTGATCTGGACACTATTATATAATCTTCTTTTAGAAGAAGGGCTTTGACCACCTCTGAACAGCTGTGACGAATGCTAGAAGGCCTATTTTTTTTTAAAAACGCTCTAAATCAGTGTGACAATAATCATAGCTGGAAGGAAAATCTCCATCTGTCCATTTATCATGCTTTGTATGACAGTGACTGTTCTGTGAGTCATCAGTGGACATACAAATACAATTTCTGGCCTATTGAGCAGGACAGGAGACACTGAGTGGTTATTACATAGTGTGTCTGGCATTTTATAAAATGCTCTTTTGTTCATTATGGTGTGCGCTCTATGTGTTTTGGGTCTGTTGTGCTGTTGTTGTCATGTCATTATTCTAACTGAATCAATGAGTCATTAGCATATTACTGCTCGACTGCATACAGAATGTGTAGGGAATAGTTTATATGATTATATCACTTATTACACATGGTATCCCAAATCACAAGTGTTTAGGATTCTCCTGTTTTTGGCATCACCTCAGAGGGCGCCATTTGTTCTGGCTGACCCTGCGCTCTGACCCCAGTGTATTCTGACAGGTATGCTGGGATATGCAGAAAATAAAACATTTCACTGCATGTATGTGACAAATAGGATCTGAAAATGTCAGTAATCATTCAGATCTTTAATTAATTAATTAATATTAGAGTTGACTACCAAAGGATGTGACTCAGGATATTATTTTATACACTTTATGACCAAAGGTTTACCAGCACACCCATAAAGGTGTATCTCAAACTGTCAAAAGTTCAAAGCACACAATTGTTTAGGATGTCTCTATATGCTGAAGCATGAACATTTCCTTTTACTAAGAACTAAGAGGCCCAAACATTGTTTCAGCATGACAATGCCCCTGTGCACAAAGCCCTGGAGCTCTGTGAAGACATGGTTTTCTTGGTGTACTGTGCAAAGTCCTGTCTTCATCCCCACTGAGCACCTTTAGGATGAACGCTAACAACCACTGACCCTCAGACCTCTTTTACCTAGCATCCGCACCTGAACTCACAAATACTGTTGTTGCTAAATGATCAAATCCCCACAGCCATGTGCACCAATTTAGTGGCTCTGCAATAGGATATGCTTAAACACATAAAACACATGTGGATGTGATGGTCAGGTGTCTAAAGGCCTTCAACCATATAGTGAATTCGTTGAATTTAGTATGAGACTGCTAGAGTTTATTTATTTTTTAGTGGTTGCATATGTAAAAACATTTATATTAACCTTTCATTCTGTAACCATGCAAAAAGGACACCTGAAACGTTGTTATATCCGTATACAGCGAATGTGTGTGTGTGTGTGTGTGTGTGTGTGTGTATGCATACACTGATAATATATCAATACCTTCTATTGAAAGTGGAGC
>JAOUQX010000043.1:10639002-10653259 GCA_028566295.1 Liobagrus marginatus | reverse complement strand
CTTTAGAGACAACAGAGGAAAGAGGAACAAAAATGGAGAGTTGGGAAATGGTTCCCCAACTTCTAGCTCTAACTGACATCATTTGCTGCCTTAGCGTGTTTTGTAGTGTGTGTTTTTACATGTGTTTGATGAAGGTATTAATTTCATAGGCTCAGTGCAAAGTCCTCCCTGAAGAAGAGAAATGATCGAAATGCCTCTAGTGCCTTGTTGATCAATACCAACTGCTGCCATCTCTGTGTTCCATTAACTCTAGGCACCTTTGTTCTTAACCTGTAATATGTACACTGCTACTTAAGTAGTGCATGCTCGGTAGTGTTTTAGCTACCTACTATCTTGTAATACACAATCCAATAAGAGTCAACTTAATTCTGTGCGTCAAATATTTTTTCTTTGAAAGAAGAAAAACAGCTGGACAACTGAATATGTTCAGAATTCCATTCGTTTCAGTGATTTTTTCATTTCAGTGCCCAATTACCTAATGCATTTGTTCATTACACTGTATGTCATATTTTAGGCGATTGTCTGTCCAAGTGTTTGTTAATGTGCTGATCTGAGCGCAGTCTTTACGCTGTAAGGAAAGAGGGATGAGCTGGGTGTGAGGAGGAGGAGATAAGGGTGTTGGGTTTGCCATGTTGTCTGCCAAGGGCTGAAGGATGAGCTCCAGTCTTCGGGAAATGCACCACTGCATTGCTGGAGTTCCATCTTCACGGCTCACCGTCGCTCTCGTACCTCCTTCGATAAAAAGCTCCTCTATTGGGTTTTATGTTCATTTCAACCTGCGCCCTTCCATTCCCTACTGTAGCCCAACACGGCACAACAGAGCCTGTGTTAGTTTAACCGAAATGGTAATTAAGAGGTAGCAAATGAATATGTGTGCGGTGGGCTGCAGGCTGCTGAAGTCGCTTGAGTGCTCTTCTGCTGATGATTACAGGTCTGTAAACAATGCTTCTGTGATGCTGAAGGCTCAAATCCCTCCTCAGGAACAAGTTGTCACATTTTCTATCATTTCTTGCGTTGCACCCTTCTACCCTGTCCCCCTCTCTTTTCTTTCCCACTACTGACCCATCGTCTTCCTCCCTCTCTCCCAGTTAAGGACAATGAAACAGCTGAGAACGGCAGCCCGTGCAATCACAGCTTTTTAGCAGCTCTATACATCAAACTCAGCCCGGCACTACAGAGGAAATTAGCCTGTCTACTCCCCAGCCCCCATGTGCTCCATGTTCTGCCCTATAGAGATGGTAATTTTGGGGTAAGAGGACCATATCGCAAATCATTGATCAGCATCAAATCAGTGTGTGGCGAGAGCGTCTCAAATCCCCACCACTTCAGGACTACCCAACAGCCATTTGCTGATTAGTGGGCAGCACTCTGGCGAGGTAGAGATTGTTCGAGGCACAGGGGTGGCTGTGCGTGTCATTCTTGCTCTCTTCACTGGCTCCGACTGATTCTTCTTCTTTATCCTCATTTTAGCACGTTTCTTAACGCATTGTTTAACTAATGAGATGTGTGTCAGTGTGTTACAGTGAGAAAGATGGAGTTGATCAAATGTAGTTAATGAATGTCAGAGAAAACCTAAACAATTTTGCGTTAGTTAACAAATAATAGCTGTTGTGGGTTAGATTATCAAGAACTGGTGGAGTTTAACAGTTGACCTGCTTGGACGCACACAGGGCATTTATGTCTATTAAGCAATCATCGATTAACCAGAATTCTAGGTCACTGAATTGAAACATGCATTCTATACTGAGCAGAGATTCTCTGCGTTACTGCCCTCTCTTGGGGAAGACAAGATATTAACAACATTCTTGTGGAAATATAACGCACTTCTTATCATGTTTCTAGTAACTATTTGTAAATGTGCGCAGCATTTAAACAGCCCCAGTATTGGATGATTCAAGTAGAGCTAAAATGCCAAAGGAAGCTTCACCTGGGTCTTAGTCTAGGCACCAGTTCATAGTTCATTGAAGAATATAACCATGGAGGAAGTGTGTGTTCTGGACACTGAGGGCTAAAGGAACTAATGGGGGAGGTAGATGAAAGCTGACCCTGAAACTGGACCCAAGCAGCTGCGCAGCAGGTGGTTAGTAGCAGGCTGTCTCCCCTTATTATCCCTTAGAGAAGTAGGAAGTACAGAACAAGCTCACCCAGAGCAGCACCAGGCCTGAGGCATGCAGGTAAATGAACGGGGGTGCACATGGTGATTGTAAGTTGCGAGGAGAATGGGGGGTGGCGGGGTCCTGTCAGTTGTGCACCTGTTATATCCAGCGCAGTCATGCCCCAGTAGAGAGAAGAGGAGCTTCGGTCCCAACATATGATCAACTGTATATGCCACCTGTGCACTGCCAGCGTGTCATATTGAGAGGCAAAGCATCAGATAGAGCAGGAGGAATTAGACAAGCGCACTGTATGTGATGTCATGATGGCAACATCAGCACTTTACTTTATATACATAGGATTAGTTATGTTTATCTGTCTTATTCCTTACTGGTTAGTTAGGGATGCATCTTTGTTTTCCCCTTGACAGTATTGTGATAAATTACTGAAACTCATATATCTGTAGGCGGTTGCACAAAATGTCTTGATAAATCATGAATTCCACCAACAGTTCCAATTCTACAACATTAAGCCACTATGTTTTTTTAAAGTACGGCACGAAGAGTCAAATCTTTCATGTGGGTGTTTGGAGAGCTAACGGCCACATTCTGGCCCACCGCTTTTTTTACTGCACTACTCAGCTGTCAGCTCCAGGCCTCAGGCTGCTGGAAACTGTCTCGCCCAGCAGCAGTGATCCTCAACCCCTTCGTTCCCCCCAAGCTCCCTGTGCTTGGGCCACTAATTACATCCCTGAACATGCTTGCTCATTACTCATGAGCTTAACGAGATCCTTCAAAATGCCCACACAATGCTTCAACTCAGAGATGAGAATGACCCTGACGCAGAGGAGCCTGCCATATTAAAGCATTTGTTTTTTGATGGCCGTGAATTATGTTGCTCATTCACGTCTAGATTTTCTTTGCTTATTTAATTTGGCTAAAATTCTTTTTTTTTTCTCCAGCTATTTACATCAATGAATCTCAGTCATCTGGTAAAGTTACTATGCAGAGTTTGGTACCAATATTTTACATTTACAGCATTTGCCAGACGCTCTTATACAGAGCGACTTACAACCGAGCAGTTGAGGGTTAAGGGCCTTGCTCAGGGACCCGGCAGTCCTCCCCATTTTCCTAGCATATGTTCCAGAATGACAGATGTTTGCTAAAACTCAAGGTATGGTGAGAACCTCTGATGATGTCATTGCATGAATCTCTGATGTAAGTCATTGCAAGCTGTAACATATGCAAGAGGAAACCTTCACTTCACATATAGCAGTACATATAACTACATATAACAGTATACAGTGGTACCTCGGTGTACGAATTTAATCCGTTCCGGAACGTTACTCGTACACTGAAACGTTTGTATACTGATACAGGTTTTCCCATAAGAATGAATAGAAACTTCGGTAATTCGTTCTGTTCAACCAAAAATATTATTTTAAAAATAAAAATAAAGCCAATATTCACTAATATTACTTACTTTTAACATGTTATATTGAAATCATACCATATAAAAACATATAAGAGGAAAACATTATCTTTACTGGGTACTTTACCTTTGAGAAGACTCTACTCGCTGTTACAGCGTATACACAACTGTATGAGACGAGCTGCGTTGCTGGATCCAGCGCGGAGAGGGTTTTAGTCCGTGGAAAAAAATCAGGAATAGGTGCGATTGTGGGACGATCGTGCGTTGTGTAAGTCGTTATTAATAACGGGCGATTTAAGTAAAAAAAAATGAGTCATGAGTATGAGCCATAGTATCTCGAGAACACGGTCTGTCATGCGAGAGAGAGAATGCGGAATGTAAACAGCATGTATGCAGCATTGCCGGTTAGCGCGACTAGCACGGTGTGTAAGTCGTTATTAATAACGGGCGATTTAAATAACACAGTATACATATACAGTATACATAACACATATACACACAGTATATATAACAGTACATATAACTACATATAACAGTACATATAACTACATATAACAGTATATATAACAGTACATATAACTACATATAACAGTATATATATTACAGTACATATAACTACATATAACAGTATATATAACAGTACATATAACAGTACATATAACCGTATATATAACAGTATATATATAACAGTACATATAACTACATATAACAGTATATATAACAGTACATATAACCGTATATATAACAGTACATATAACTACATATAACAGTATATATATAACAGTACATATAACTACATATAACAGTATATATAACAGTACATATAACTACATATAACCGTATATATAACAGTACATATAACTACATATAACAGTATATATAACAGTACATATAACTACATATAACAGTATATATAACAGTACATATAACTACATATAACTGTACATATAACAGTAGGTGCCAGTTCCTTCTTGTCATCAGTATGAATAAGATGCTCAAAGAAAGGTTTAAATAAGCTTCACTGTGCTTAATTGACTGCCGTTAGTTTGATGTTCTTAATTTTAGTTATGCTATGCTTAGCTATGCTTCTGATTAGACTACAAGAGGAAAATTCTCTTCTTAGATTAGCAATGTTTTAAACATAATACTCTCAGTATAGCTGCATTGCTATGATCAGTGAACTCTTTAAAAGGAAAATAATACATAATACAGTGATAATATACATATAATGATCTGAAATTATTTGTTCTAATTTTGTTGTTAGACTGTTTAATTAAATGGGCACCATTTTATCTAATATATCATGAAATATATAGAACTCTAATATTTAGTAAAAAAAATTTTTTAAAGCACATTAAAATGGAATCTATGACTTACTAGCAATGTATATATTTTATAATATATTATTCTACCAATTGTCCAATATGTCATTTGTAAGGAAACATATAAACCTGAAGGCTTCAGGAAGGAACAATTGGGGGGGAAAAGACCAGTTTTACTGCTTTTCAGCTTTCGACACACAATAGAACTATAATGATAGACATGAAAAATAATCCACTTCTGGTGCAGTGCTTTTCAACAACCGGAAAGTCAGGTACCTATTAGAGTAGACCCCCCAAACACTGTCCAACAGCATGCATGGCATTGTTTTAGAGATGGACCATTGTTCCTGCACACAAAATATGTGTCTAATCAGTAAACAGGACAAGTGTAGACTTGCCCTTGGTTAAAGTATGGCCTGGTCTCATATTAGCCTGTGTTTCCTCCACATTAGGAAAGAGCACAAGGGTTCATCGATTTTTATTTATTTATTTATTTTATTACAGAGAGAATATTAAAATCACTCCACTCCAGGGGGTCGATCTAGATAAAAGCCACAAAATCTTTACTTTCATTAACATTAGTCCTCAACACACAGGTTCATTTTAAGAGAACAGCGTGTACCGTGTGTAACCATGTTCCATTGAAAAGATGGCAAGATATGCAGCGATCTCCATCTGATTTACATTTAAATTAGGAATACTCATTAGGTAACATGCTGAAGAGTTTCATCAAAGCTTGATAAAAAAAAGAGGAATTAGAAGGCAGTGTCTAAGGATTACTATTAAAATGAGCAATTGAGTTAAAATGTCAGCAACAGTGCTATATTCTTTAATCAATATTGGTGTTTATTCCCATTGTGAGCTGTTGAGACCACTGTCCAGGACAACATGGTTACAGTAGATCTTACTCCTATAAGTCTTACATCACTCTTATACATGTTATTCGTATATGTTTAAAGTATCGGTGTAAACCAGTTCGAAAAGGATTCTACCATTACATACAGCCTTTAACACCATAGTTACCTTCTGTTTTATGAACACGTATCTCAAAGAACATTGGAATGTTTTCTCACTAGTTATTAAACTTCACATTTTTGGGTTTAGTTATTTGTCCAGTTGCTGTGATTTAAAATGAACAAAGTATTAAAGTTGCAGGTCTGTTGTAGTTAACAACTGTGATTCAGCCGCTATTTAACACTTACAACTATAACTTGATCTGGGCAAAATCTGATGCTCTTGGCAGATGTTAAGGTGTACGATCTTGTTTTAATATAAACACGTGTCAATGTTAAAAATGCAGAAGTATGTTTAGCCATAAAAAAAAAGGTGCAACTTTATCTGTCGTCTCACTTTTATCCTGTTCAGGGTCGCGGGGGCGCTGGAGTCTATCCCAGCTAACTTAGGGTGTGAGGTGGGGTACAGCCTGGACAATCAGCAGTTAATCACGAGGCTAACACTTAGAGACAGACAACCATTCACACTCATTCACTCCTATGGACAATTTAGAGTAGATAATTCGCCTATGCCCAATCGCATGTGTTTGGAGGCGGGAGGAAACTGGAGTACCCGGGGAAAACCCACACAAGAACATGCAAACTCCATACAGAAACGGTCCTGGGCAGTAATCAAACCCATGCTGCCCTAACCTTTTTGCTGTAAGGCAGGCGTGCTAACCATCTGCCACCGTGCCAAGGTGCAACTCAATTAAGTTAATTGTACATCATTATATCCTCTTGTTATTGTTGTGTTTATCTGTTTTAACCTAACACCCTATTTGTTTTTATAGCATATGATGTGAAAATGTTGTTGAATCATTTCATAAGTTTAAAGTTAATAAATTGCTGGTTTGTTGTTACTAGTTCCAGATGCACCCAAATCAATAAGCTGCTTTTCCATATACAGTATACGCTATAACAGTATAACAGTCCTCTACTGTGCTTTATGGCAGCACATGATTGCAGTATGATTGTGTTGTCGGTAACCATTGAATTGATGGTTCTTTCTATGTAGAGATAAAAAAGAGAACGACTCTTCTAGATTTAGCCCTTTGTACGATGGTATTTACGAGAGCAAATCAAATTCTTTTTCACAGTCATTGTTATGTACATCGAGTGTTTTGTACCTTGGTCACACACAAGCTGACCAGCCAACAAAGCCTGGTCTCTGGTTAGACGCCTGACGCTGGCATGATCTCAGAAAGGCAAGCTCAGACCTGCCCGTGGCGCACCCCTAGAGCCTGGGCCGAGAGCACGTTTCTCTTTGAGCAGCTCTTACCCAATCATGATCAAGCACTTTCAATGCCCTGCCAGTGAAATGACAGCTTCGCTGATTTTCATCAGAGTACCACTTTAAACAGGGCAATCATGTGTTTGTTTGCAAGGTTGCTCTATCAGCATGTAACCAAGTTCAAATACCTGCTCAGCTGTCCTCCAGGGATTTCCACATTCCAGTCCGAAGCCCTTGGAAAACATGTCAATAACATTATCGACATATGATCACAGATTTACTGTCCTACTGTTACAGGGCAATACCAAACTAACGAGAACATTATGTAGGTCTTGTAGTCAGGAAATCATATCTTGCTCATGTGGAAAGTCATGAGACATTACGTTACCACATTGCTGCATACACACGGGCATGTTTTAGAGCAGTCATCTATATTAATAATAATAATAATAATAATAATAATAATAATAATAATAATAATAATAATAATAATTGGAGGCGGGAGGAAACCGGAGTACCCGGCGAAAACCCACGCAAGAACATGCAAACTCCTCACAGAAACGGTCATGGGCAGGAACCCATGGCCATCTCAATGGTAATGCATCAAAAATAACAAGCCCCCTGTGCTAGCCAACACAAGACTAAACTGTCACATAAAACTAACGGGCGTGCTATCTGACGCACCACTATAAGGTAAAGCAGGCATGCATTGTCTACACTTTTCCAGCCTGCCTAGACTCTTAACAACAAGCTTTACAATGCAGTGGGAGCTGCGCCAGTAAATGAGCCTGCTGCTGGACCAAACTCGGTCTTGGGAGGTAACACAGCAGGCCTTCTTTGTCATGCTAAGAGATGCTAAAGGAGGTCTGAGGAGCCAGGATACACATAAAAAGATCTAGGGATAGTGGACAGGCTGGGAGGCCCAAACGTACAAGGCCAGAGACAGACAGCACCTCCTGTGTCATCACATTATGTTATTCATTATCTGGAGTCCGGCAAAGGTTGGAGGGATTTGGTACATCCATTTTTGGTGCATAAGAAAATCAGTTTTCAGTGGATTGAAAAACACTACCCCTAGGCATGAAGGAGTGTGTGAATATGTGTGCGCACGATTCTCTCTGATAGAATGGCATCCCATCTACACCATATTCTTACCTACAGTGATCTTGGTATAAGCTCTGAATCCACTGAACCCCTGTTACTAAAGTAGTTAGGAGTAGTTACTAAAATACTTGAGTAGTTACTGAAAATAAATGAATGAACGAATTATCTGATTTTTACTAATTGCTATTTATTTAAACAAAGCACTGGGACGGGCACACAACCATCCATCCATCCACTGTTTGGCGCTTATCCTGTTCAGGGTCGTAGGGGCACTGGAGTCTATCCAACGCTAACTTAGGGCGTGAGGGCTAACACTTAGAGACAGACAACCATTCACACTTGCATTCACTCCTATGGACAATTTAGAGTAGCCAATTCCCAATCCCGATACCCAATCACGTGTTTGGAGGCGGGAGGAAACCGGAGTACCCAGAGGAAACATGAGAACTCCACACAGAAACAACCTGGGTGGGAATCGAACCCATGCTACCATGACCTTCTTTCTGTGAGGCCGGAGTGCTGGCACACAACCAGTTAAAAGCAAATGTATTGTGTGCCCGTAGAAAACATCCTAACTGTTGCCGATTATTAGAAACATGAAAATACTAACTAACATAACACCACAGATCTGTCTGGTGTTTTGTCTCTAAACTACCTTTTGGTCAGTCATTTTGAATAAAGAGTCCACTCTGGCCACTTACAGCACAGACCTGCCACCATTCCCAGTGGGGCACAATTCTACCAACAACAAACAGAGTTAAAATTCCCCAGACATCTACTCCACTGTATACGGCATGCCAAATGGACAAAGACAATGATGTCAGTACTTGCAGACAAGAGACACGGCATTCAGTGCAGAAACAAGGGGAGTCCGCTCATCCATCAACTTCAGCAAATGAAATAAGTGATAACTCCAATTCCTTTCCAAATATATAATAAACTGCATGAAGTCTTACTATTTAGGTATTTAATGGCAAATTTTTCATTCAATGTTTATTGTGTCGTCCATCACACATAAAGTTGCCCTATGGCTAAACTTCAGTGTGATATATTTGGCATGTGAACTATACATTGTATCATTTGTTCTTTGCAAAAACCCAGTCCTATTGAGGATCTGCATAATTGGCACTACAATGAGAAAGTGCAGCTTTGGAGTGAGTGTAATCTGGCATGGGATCAGCTCAGCTCATTAGGAAGAACAGGAGTTTCTTCTTAGTCAGGCCCAACTGGCTAGTGTGTGAATTCAAACAGGACTTGCAAACGGCTTGGGATGTTCAGAAAGTAAAATAAGATTTTGAGAAAAAGAAATCATTTGCTTCAAGGGGAGCAAGTGGGACAAACCCCAATGACAGAGCAACAAAAGAACAGTCCAGCCATTGGCTTTTCAGCACATCTTGCTTTTTGTTTCGGGTGTTCAACCCATCCAAATCTCCCAAACATTTTAGGGCACCTTTTGAATTCCATTTTTATATCGAAAGCTGTTTGTCTAAATCCAGCTATGGGATAGTTCCTCTCGTCATGCCAACACGTACAGTATCATTGTCTTCTTAACCACATCACCCCTAGTCATCCCTGATCCTGTAATTAAATGCCTGTCCAAAGGACCACAGCCCCCAGAGAGACACTGTAGCGTCTTAGGACAAGCATGAAATAGGCAACGGTAAGATCTGTGCCAGAGGCCTGGAGATACCACAGATCATACCCCACCACTGGCTTCCACTTGGGTAATTAAAATGCCATTTAGGTAAATAACTTTTTTTTTTAATTAAATACTGGAATCTTCTTACCCTCTATTAACAGACAGTAGTGTCAAAGGTTTATTTTTTTATATTTCCAAATAAACATATAACGTTAATGAAGGATTTTTTATGCCAGCTGCAGACTTAAAGCAGAAGGATGCTGCAGACTTAAAGCAGAAGGATGCTGCAGACTTAAAGCAGAAGGATGCTGCATCCTGGTTGTGTTGTCTTACCCATAACAACTGAGGAAGATGAGGCACTACAGATTAAGGCACGACCTTACATTATATATCCTTGAGTACACTTGTGATGTGTTCTATGTTGTCAAACACTATCGATTTAATTATAAACAGTAAAATGTTTAACACATGGCTACACACAAATACTTTTTTCATACAGCACCTCCCAACTCTGTGCTGTTGCTCTCAGAAGAGAGCTATTACTCGCCTCAGGCCTCATGTGTCCAATTATCAGGCTTCAGCTCGTCAGAGATTTGGTCTATTGCTTTGCCATGCAACTGTACTGACTGTACCATGCATTAAGATCTCATTCTATCTGCGCAATGTGTCCGTGTGTTAAAACACTGGCATCACAAATGCACACATTCGCGTATCTTCAGGGGCAACAATGCATGATTTGCACCCTACAAAAACATAGATGACAGTACAAGTTTCCACTCAATTGTGATCTGAATGCATAATAATGTGAATTATGGACAGGAAGTAGGAAGCGGCTGCATCAAGGGAAACATTGAAATGTTCCACACAGTAAAGCCTCCAGAGACACCTGCTTGTTCGTGGCGTCCATTGCATTCATGCAGTCCTTATTCTGTATCTTGTAGGGCATTAACCTTACTCCTCCTGGTGTTTGAGGCACTGCGCATGTGTGCAGGACTGATTCCCAACCTGCCAAGAACAGGTGTGATCCCTGTGAGCCCAATCAGTTTTAATGAAGCCCTGGTGGTGGTGTTTGCTCTCCCCCCATCTCTCAGGTATCAGCAGGTCTACCTCCAACTCCAATCTCCCTGATACAGCGTTCACACTGATTCTTAAACCAGTTGTGAAGTCTAATATGCTTATTGGCTTACTTTGGGAACGGTCCAATGAGCAAATTTGAAATGTTAAATGTAGTTAATATATACATATGTTTTTAGAATCGATTTGACATTTTCATGTGGATTCTTTAAGCTTAATGTGCTCTCTAAAAGATTGGCAGAGTCTTAACACAAGCCAACTTTTCTCCCAAACTGAGGCTTCCCAGATCCCCTGTGGACACTGAGCCATGGGGCTTGACCCGGCTCATAAAAAATGGGATCCCTCAAGAGAGCGCCTCATGTACTACTGATGAAAGGGATGTGACATCTTTCCATTCAACAAGGAAAACAACAAATCCCTCTCCCCAGAGTCAAATAGAATCAAGGACGCACGCCACAGCCCTCAATTTCTAGCAAAGTGTCCAAAATGTGTCTTGCTGCATCAGAGACACATCAGACAACCAAAGCCAAGCTATGAAGTTCTTCATTTTTTAATCATCTCTGGAGTAAGTCAGAAAGAAATTTGACCTGTTTTGAGAGAAACAAAAACACAATGTTGTTTATTAGGTGTTAAGTCGGGTCTCTGTGTGTCTAGGCTCATAATAGCTTTGTCACCACCTTGTCCATGGACATAGTACTCAGGTGAATGATGAATAATGAAGGACAGAAGGGAGCCACTCGAATGGAAGCCATGTCTCACGTTTCCCCTGAGCAGAGTCATGTTTATGCAACCGTGTGCTAATTCTGCTGCCAGTTAGGCTGAGCGCTAAAGCTAATGAGCTTTCCCTCAGCCTGTGTAGGTGGTGGACAGACTGGGAGGCAGGTGACGGAGTCTGAGCAGGATCTGATTCAAGAGAGCCAAGCTAACACGCCACTGCCTTTAACAAGGAGAGATGGAGCTCCGGCTTACAGAGAGGGTGTTGAATTGCCCTTCACGAGCACCCAATGCGAGGCAGCACACAAAGCCAAAGCATGGCTAATCAAATAAGAGGCAGGAGAAAAGCATAGGAGTGGAGGGGGAATGAGTTAAAGGGCTGTGGATGTGCACACAACAGGATAAAGGTGTCCACACATAAATGTGTGGGCTACAAAAATGCAGATTTTGGACTGAAATGTCGCTCGGAAAACATTTCCAACTGTTGCTTAGTTCATTTCAAGCTTTAAAAAAGAACAACAGAAACGTCTGTCTGTTATTAAATTGGATGACCTGACAATATATGATATTTAGCAAATTAGCTTGATTAGCAAATGTGTACGTTTCTTTTTCAAGGATATTTTGTTTTCAGAATTTTCCAGTTATGGAACATAAAGTCTTCAAAAGATTTCCGCCATAATAACAAACAAATCGATTATTACCTGTTAGTGACATTCGGACTGCATTTAACCTGCATTTTGAATTTTTGCTCTTTTAAAATATCAAATGTCCTCCAATGATTTATAACATTAAATCTAAAAATAAGAGGGAAAAACCGAACAACTCTTACTACATGGTAAAAGAAACAGAAATGGGTTGAAATCCCCTCATCTGCCTGGCATGGGGCACAGTGTGTGGCCAAGCTCCAGGATGGTGCCTCTTGTCCTGCACACCCCAACATACTGGCCTCTGGCTTCTCCCCCTTTCTATCTTTCTCTCTTTTTTTCTCTCTCTTTCTCTTTCTCTCTCTCTCTTTCTCTCGCTCTCGCTCTCTCTCTCTCTTGCTCTCTCTCTCACTCTCTCGCTCTCTCTGTCTCTCTCTACTCCTTCTCTCTCTCTCTCTCTCTCCCCTCCTTCTCTCTCTCTCTCTCTTGCTTACCCCCCTTCATCCCCAGAGACCTAAGAGACCCCAGAGGAATTCTTTTGAGTAGCCAGCTTGCCAGCCAGCACCCTAGACTGCAGCCCACTTTATGGCACGCAGAGAAGATGAAAGAGGCGGGAAGGAGTGACATTTAGAAGAACTCTGAGCTCCTTCTAAATTCCTGTCACAGCTCAATCTTTTTCCACACAGCAAAATAAGCAATGACACTTCCAAGGTTTTTTTTTTTAAACCAGCAGTCAGACACAATTAAACAATAAGTATTAATTCAGCAGTATGTAAAAAATTGAAGCATGTCTCATAGTCCACCAATGCTGAAATTCTTTAACGATTTAATTAGAGTGCCTCAACTAGTCAATATGCAAATGTTTACATGTTTTAAAGGATGTCCACCTATGTCAGACATACAGTATACCTTAGTACTACTACTACTACTACTACTAAATAATAATAATAATAATAATAATAATAATAATAATAAAGAATCCTGTTTTTAAAGATCAAGTGTAGGAATATAGGACAGCAATAATCTCCAAAGGGCATAATAACCATGCATAATAAAAAAGAAATAAAAGTAATCATCACTTTTTCAATATATGTGCTGAGGATGAGATTGTGTCTGTCATGTGTGTCAGTGTCAGTTTTGTCTATCAAATACTCATATATCAGTAATAATATCAGTCTTTGGTATCAATGTATTTTTAGTAGTACAATGAGCTCGGATTCAGGCCTGATACCAATACAGGTATCCCTAATAATAATAACAATAATAATAATAATAATAGTAATAATACTACTACTACTACTACTAATAATAATAAATGCGCATCAGCATTATTATCATGTTAATAATAGCAATTAGACCAATTGCAAAATTAATAAGTGAACGGTGCTAAACAAACAGAAAAATACCTACTGGCCACATGCAGCATATTTTCAACTTGTTTAGTTGACCAGAGGCTGTGTACTGACTTACAGAGTGTGAAGAAGCATTTCTAAAGGTCCTGCGTGTCTGTACGCACTGCTTTAGACACATTACTATAGAGACTGTCACAGAGGCGTAAACAGCTGGCCAAATTTACGAGCTTGTATATGTATTTGTATTTAGCACAATAGATATAATTAGCATATTAAAAACGCATAAAACACAGGCTCTGCATTTTAAATGCTGTGCCAACAAAGGCTGGTTTGTGAAAGGCAAAGTCTTCAGTGAGCTCAACCTTTTTATTGCAGTTCAGCCAAAATCACAAAGTTTCTGCTGGGATCAATGATCTGAATTTACTTTTTAGTTTTTTTAAAGATGAAAAAAAAAAAAAAAAAAAGATGTATTGGACTTATTGTTAATGACCGTTTTTAAAAGGATAAATAATAAACTTGCATTTGAAACCAAAGTAAATTAGATTTTTAATAAACTTTAGATCATTCTTGGCATTTAATTTAGGAAGGATTAATTAAAAGAGATTCAAAGAGTTTATTTTATTTATTTATTTATTGTAGAATTGCTAAACATGAAAA
>JAOUQX010000043.1:10624554-10636948 GCA_028566295.1 Liobagrus marginatus | reverse complement strand
TATTTATTGTAGAATTGCTAAACATGAAAAAACTAAATATAATTTAATATAATGGTATTCAATTAAAGCTTGCTTCAAATAATCATCTATATTATATAGTATAGTATACATATAATATACAAGTTGTAATATTTTTGTATTATTCTTTTTAAACACCATTTAATACTGAATGCTGACTGATGGGGTAAGAGTTACAGTAAGAATTTCACGTAATTATCAGTGATACATTAAAATGAAGTAAAGTTGTTAAGAGAATCTTTGAATTTTTTATAACATCTTCTAAAGATGGCTCAAATTTTCTTATTTAAAATGATGAGTAAAATTATAGGACTATAAAGGCTGAATTTGATCAGCTCCAAAACTGTTTTACAAATTATATTTAGAATTGGTTGATTTAAATGCAATAAATTTCATTTTGTTGATTACAACTGATTCAACATTACTTTCTTCAAAAAAAATCCCGATGGCATAGTTTATATAGTTTATAAACGTTCCTCCCATCACAGCTCTCTAAAGACACGGTTCCAGAATGACCTTTGCCCTTTAAATTTGTTTTTTGGGGGTCCCCTCAATCCATAGCAGAATAAAAGCGCTCGTGGTTTAGTCAAGCTCTAAATGAGATAAGAACATTGTCACAAAACTAAATAAAAGCTGTTTGCAGTCTGACACAAAGTTATATAATTCTCTTTCCATGCTGACGAAGTATTAAACGAATGTGTACAAAATGGCACACAAGAAAATGTCTTTGCTTTGTCTATAAATAAAACGTTTCTCCTCCTAAGTAAAAAGAAATCCTATTCTACCCAACATCTTACCCAGGATATCGATGTAAAATGATTCTACATTCTTAATCATAAAGCTGATGCAAATCGCAGTGTGTTTTGTAAGCTGTACAGCAAAGCTGCCCTGGGTCTCTGCGTGAAATCTGGCTGGCATCCCTCCATAACACCTGTAATCAGAGGCTGCCAGTTGTGCCCAGGGGGAAATAAAGCAGCGTTGGGCAACCCTGCCGTGACAGCAGCCCTTGTTCCTGCTGACAGGTCCGCTTGCTGGCCTTGAGTAGAGACTGTGGCCCATGTAAATACAAATCTGAGGCTGTGCCACTGGGGAGATAATGTTATCTGTACTGCCAAGGAGCTCTTCAGCCCACCTCCACATAAAAATGTCTCCCGTGGGACGTGCTCATCACCTCCTCCGCTTCCTTAGCCTCTCCACCCACACGATCATGAGGGCTCTAACTCATTTGTACTATGTCACCTCCACCAAGACAGAGGGATGCGTATCAGGTTAATGTGCTTTATCCTCAACGGCTCTGCAGCATGACACATGGTGATCCAGCAAACACTAATACGAATACTGAGGACACGCTTGACCGTTGCTTTACTTAGCTTAGCCATAGAGAGATGTTTAGTATTCCTGCTTCTCCCTGTTCTAGGAATGTGAATTATCCCACAGACCCAGAGGGTCCCTGTAGGGACCTCAAGCAGAAGGAGGCAGCGCCAACATGATTGTATAATCCTTTCCTTTTTATCCTTTTTCATTAAAAAGAGATTTTAAAACGTGAAAGTATTACGTTTTGCCTCGAATGCACAAGAATTTCACTAGTTATGTTTTCCAATGTGGGATATGGAAACTAGACAAATCAGATACAAAATAAGTAAATAGCGTATTTGCTTCTATTCATATTCCGCTCATCAGGTTTACTATCAGACCTGTGTGTACAGTCATGCACAAGGTGTGTTTTGTATTTGGGTTTAGAAAATTGTTCAGAAATGTGATCTGAGAAAAAGTGTCTGAGCTTGCCCAAACTTATTATCAGTTTAGGTAGCCATAAAGGATGAAGCACAGCAGAGGTCTGGAGGACAACTCAAACTGAATTACACTTATTTATTCAGTTCGAAAGGCATTTAAAGGAAGTGAGCTAGTCCAGACATGTCTGAAATATATTTGTACTAGCCTTGTCGATAAGTGAACTGGTTTGTCAGTAAAACACAAGCAACAACAGCAAAACTGATTTAGAACGATGACTTGCGTCTGGCGTCATGTTCAGATGGAGCGACTGACTCAGGCTCTGTGATCAATATCCAAACTATTAAAATGTAATGAGTTGGATTTGTGAACAATGGAAATTGCAATAATGTCGTTTTTATTCAAACACTTTAAGTTTGATTAGAATACAAAGCTAAAAACACTACCATAAAAGCTATTGAAGACGACACCGGTATCAACCACATGGGAACTGGATACTTTATTTATTTAGATGTCCCCTAAAAGATGTTGGGGTGGTGGAAACATGAGGAGGCCAATGGAAATTGAACCTACAACCACCTAGCAATATTGTAAATGGAGACCGTCCCAACTTTACCACAAGGTCTTTGGGCTAAAATATCCTTTGCTATACTACTGAGGCTCTAAAATAATAAAATGATATTTTTTGATATTTAGAGTTATCGCAATGACTTACCTTTTAACCAGCTGTGGTCAGCTTTGCAGTATTCAGAATATAACGAGCACTAGGTTTAACACAGTACTGGACTGGAACAGTCTGACCCATAATTACAACACAACAAACATGCAGAGATGGTTGATCCTTTTATTCAATTACCACATATAATTAGATTCAAATTGCATGTTAGGTAACTTGATACAAATACAAATCTAAAACAGTCTTTGCCTTAACATGATATTGCTCCTAACGATTCATTAAAAAAATCAGGACAATGGCATTTAAAACAGCATAAGTAAAAAAAAAAAAAAAAAAGGGAGGAATTATATCAAAAAAGAAAAGAAAAAGTAAGAAACTGCATTTTCACACATTTTATAAAATAAATTACAAGGTTGATATATAGGAATGAAAAACACTGCCTAAAAGTGCTTGTGCTGGATGTTCAAAAATCTCTGAAAATATTTCTCCAAAGCACTTTGGCTTGTTGCATCTCCTTCCCATCCAATATCTGATTTCTTTTTTAAGATGTAAAAATATTACATATTCATATAATGACCATATCTAAAATATCATGTGAACTAAAATGAATATAGATTGAACTTGATTTATCTACACAAAATTTGCTGCTACTTATGTTCCATAGTAGTCAGTAGATTGTTATTGAATCGAACCATGATTTAAATGTATTGATGAAAAGAAAAGAATAATGATCAATGGTTTAACATACATTCTCAGAGAAAAAAAATCCAAAGCAAAAGTAAAAAAGAATAATTCCATTTTTTTTAAACATTCATTATGCTAATGTAGCAAAACAAAAGTCAGCAGGCCAGCAGCCCAGCAGTGCACATGTTCAGAGAAACACCTCTCCCTTCTCCCACATGGGCAGCTCAGAGAAAAATCCTTCACATAAACTGTAGCCCTGATCCAGAGACAAAGGAATGGCCTGTGCCTCCTCTTTAATCTCCCAGGTGTGCTGCTGAGGCAGGTCTGAAAACAGTGGCATTCCCTCGTAATATTGCTGATGGGTCTGTATCTGTTGTTGCTGGTGCTGAAAGTCTTCCATGCTACATCCTGTCATGCTGCCCATTTCCAGGTAAGCACAAGCCTGCTCGTCCTCATTGCTGTACCATTTAGACATAGTGGACCCATGCTGGTTCTGAGAGGACACCTCCATCTCACACCCGAGGGAACTCAGAGCAGTGTTGATGTCCAGGTCCTCAAATGTGCTGCCATTTCCACTGAGGACATCATCAAACACTGACGCCAGGTCAAAATCTCCTCGGAGCACATCTGAGGTTTTGATCTCGCTGGCTAACAGGGGGGACTGGGAAATTCTCCCCAGCTTGCCCCCTCTTTTGGGACAGGCCTGTTTGCGCTTGTTTCCTGCTACAGGTTCTTGGTAGTGATCCATGCCAATTTGTAGGTTGCGCTGAGGGCTGTAAGGGGAGCAAGAGGACAGAATTCTGTTTTGTCTCTGGGTGGTGAAATTTGTGGCAGGCATTCGCCTTCGTTTAAAGACACCATTCACAAACATGTCGGCATACTGGGGATCGATTTGCCAGAAGCCTCCCTTTCCGGGCTCATCCTTCTGCCTGGGGACCTTCATAAAGCACTTGTTCAGAGACAGGTTATGGCGAATTGAATTCTGGAAAAAAATTCAGATAATTGAGGTTTGTTAATACAGAAGACATGTACCTTTGTTCATGTGTGACTCATTTCTTCAAAACCATTTACGCAGGTGGATATACACAAACGCTCAGACAGCATGTTCGCTGCCAGAACGTACAATTTTCTTTATAATTACTACGTGCAGTGCATTTCCGAATTTTTTTTTTTTATAATGGTACCATGCTTCCAACATAATGACCCCTGGAAGGTCTCATTGTACAGCAGGTCGTGGTGTCCTGTTTCCCTGGCCCACTGTGCGCAGTGGGTGGTGCTGCTGGAGATGAACACTGGGGGAGGGGAGTGTTGTGTGTACAGGAGAGCGAACGCTCTTAATGAGGCTCTCTTGTAATGCAGCACTGCATGTTTCTTATGATCAGCTGTGCCACACTACCAGCGTCTTGCCCCTAGGGGCCCATCATTAAAGAGACAGGTCCCAGGATACACTATGGCTCTTGGGCTCAGTGGGTTCAGTTTCCAGCTTCAACCCCCAGCTACGGCTTTACCTTTATCTTAACACATATTACACTGCACAGTTTGAAACCGTGAATTGGACCGGTGGTCTGAGTTTGTTATTGGTCATGCAGGTTTTACTTTATTATTCCATACATTGTATAGCGGCATATGGGCATAGATACTGTATAAGCAACTGGCTTAGTTTTTGATTCTTTATGTACGACACATGAATTGAAAACAGACAATAACTTTTTATTTGTTCCTATCTAGATCATAACTTAAAGATGAACGCATTTAAAGTCTATCTCATTATACACATAGCCCTAAGCTCAATTATAATAGAACCTAATTCCACTAACTGTAGTTGGACTATCTCTGTACATCCGTCTTTATACTAAAAGGATATAAATAATATTACTCTTACATTCGAAACGGAAAAGGAAAACGGGTGTATATTTGAAACCTCCGTAAAATACAATATTTGAGCTATTCCTAAATATTATAACAATTTATTTTATAATATTTTATTTAATGATTCAAATATTTTTACTTCATATTAATTTTATGGTAATAAATGGTCAAAGTATTTAGATGTGTTTGTAACGAGTGTTTGGACATGTTTAAGTATATTTACGGATATTTACCTGCCAGCTGGGCTCGGCGTGTCTGTAGTAGCAGAAGTTTTCGGTGATCCAGCTGTAGATGGCGGACAGGGTGATTTTGGTCTGATTGCTAGCTTGCATGGCCATACAGATAAGCGTGGCGTATGAGTATGGCGGTTTCACATGCGGGTTGCTTTTGTAATCGATCTCCTCATTCGGCTGAGCTCCGCTGGGTCCGTACATCGGTGTGTATGCGCTCGCTCCGGCCAGTTTGCTGCAGGAGGCGGCGGGATTTCCGGGTGTGTGTGCAGTGCCCGAGGCGGCCGTGTCACCAGCAGGAGGACTGGACGGAGACTCAGTGCCACCCGCCAGATGCAGGAGCTGCTGCGGTCGCCAGCCGAAACCGGGCGCTCTGTCTGGACTCGCGCTCATGATGGAGAAGTTCTGTAGCCAGTGCAGGCTCGTGAGACTGTCATCAAAGCTCACCGCGCCGCCCGCGTCCTCCTGATCTTCCGGATGAAGCAGCATCCATTTCTCTTTGAACTTCTTGGCGATCTCTGGACTCGTCAACACGGGCATCGTAGCCGGGAAACGGTCGCCTTTTCTTTAAAACACGTCACTTATTTTGAAGCAAGAGCCCGGCTGGGGGCACTTACATTAAACCTGAGCACACAATAAAACTGTTCTGATTATTTTTGGTTAATAGACGTTTAATCTATTTGTTTCAAAATGTCTAATGATTGCGCATGTCTATGTGTAGCATTACAAGAAAAACTCAATAAATAAATCAATAAATAAGAAGCGCATAAAATGGTCATGAGGCGTTATTTACCTCAGCGATGTGTAAACTGTGAACCTGTTGAGGAGCTCCTTCCCAGGAGGGATGAGTGCTAGTCCGTTAGATGGAGGAGGAGGAAGCGCAACAAGTGCATCCAGTCTGAAGGAAAGCAACAGGAAGCCCGAGTCGTGATGATTGAAATTCGGTCACTCCATTCTTCGAAAGAAATTAGATCCACCTCGAGACTAGCACGTCCAAAGCGTCATGGTCCACAATGCAGGAAACCGAGTCAGACTTTAAAACGGTCGCGTGCGTTCTTAACGACCCTTTAAAAGCGCCTGCGCTCTGATTGGCTCATTGAGCCGCGAGTGTCGCGTATCGTCTTGTGAAGAAAATACGCCGAGGGGAGTGTCTTTACCAGAATACAGACACAAAAACACAAAAGAGCCCGAGATACTTGTGTCAGAATACATTAGTTTGACAATCAATAGGTTTAATGATTTAGAATTAAAGGTGGAATTAAGCTCGTGAATGAACGGATATGGTCGTGTGATGGCAAATGGAGCAGCTGTTCTAATCTTTTAACATGATGCATTATACTGGCGCATTTTAATTCAGTGCTATAAATATATTAGATCTACACTACATTAGGAGCGATATGCAAAAAATGATCACTTTCACTGTTATCATTTTAAGTTGTGTTCGTTTAACAACGCATTATTTTTTTGCTGTTTACTTTCCATATATTACTAGACATTTTCGTGTTTGTAATTGTTTCTGTCATGCCTGAAGTAGATACGCTGGGGTTTAATGTTTGTGCGTGAAACGCTGTTAAACGACACAAGTACAGCCTTCTCAGTTTGCAGTTAAGAAATGAAACCGTTGGTGAAGTCACGCGCCAAGCCTGGAGGAAAGGCGCTAAAAGAGAGAGCGCGCGCGCGTAAGCAGACCCGCCACACTACCCGCCCGGGAAAGCGTTCTTCTTACCACAATACAACATACACACTCCAGTAACACCCATTCAGTGCACGCGCTGTAAGAAAAAAGAAATAAAAAAAAACACAGAACAATAATGATAACAGAAACGTTAATCTTTTTTATTTAATAAACAAACGTATTATTACGTGCGCGCGAACCACATTATTCATGGTGGTTTCACAGCGCCACCTTGTCGGAGTATATCGTTACTGCGCTATCCTTATATATTCTATTATTCAAATATATTTTACATTTCAGACTGTGTAACAGGAACGATTTTAAGCACGTGGTTGTGGTTTTGGTTGATAACGCTAGATTAAACGTCTTCCTTTATTTAATTTATAACCAATTTCAGAACACAGCTGTTTCAATATTTATCATCACCTAAAGTTTCAAAGAAGCTCAATTTCAGCAGAATTACTTCCAGCACATTGTGCGACTGTAATTTTGTATTGTGTGTCTAAGATGTTGAGACCAGACTGCATGAACAAGAACAGTAGGGAGCATTAGTTTATAGCGCTTTATGATAAAATGATTTAACTCCATACAAATATACAATATTCATTCTACATGGCATAGAAGCAGTGAATCTTAAAAGAGCCATGGTTTTGATAAATTAGCTTGGCTTTTAGTCATAGATTAATTTTAGCCCCAGACCAAAACAATTTAGTCTAGGCTTAATATAGGCTATATCCTTAATCTTTTTGGAACTCAAAAGGCTGTTAGTGTTAAATCGACTACTAAAGCGCAATACAGTTCATACAGCACTTGACAAAAGGCATAGACTAATAGACAGACTGGTGACCTTGCAGAAGGAGACTTGACTGAGCAATATATAAAAACATGAAAAAAATTAATAGAATGCATCTACACGAAACTGTTAATACATGATACCATACATGATTGTACCATCACTGTAAAAAATAGTGTCCTATAAATAAAAATCATCAATACAATTAGAGGTGTGTCAGCACAATGAGCTATTTGTTCATTGGTTTGGGAGCATTATTAATACTGGATAGCCGTATGAGTCGAGTATCTCTGCCTTCAAGCTTGTTTGGAAGACACTAAAACATACACGATTCAACTGAAAATAATGTCAGTGTTTTGGAGCTTTGTATTTCATAGCAGAGGGACATTAGGCCTAGCCTTTCAAGTGAGAAATAGTGTTTCTTAATTGCTTTTAAGAGACTTTAGCGATTGTGCTCTTCTTAGAAGGAGACTTTTGACTGAAGCAGAAAGCCTAATTCAGACCCATACTGGGGTGTAGTGCTGCTAGGGGCTGAGGAGCTCGTCTTCGACACACAGGCTGCTTGGGAGGCAGAGCAAAGGTTGGATGGAGCTGCTGGTGCTCTGACTCTTCAAACTCTCGATGGACCCTGATGAACCTGAAAAGGGGGCTACAATAAGATGATTGCTGCTACAGGATCAAAACAAGGCAGCTATAATTAAGAAAACATTGTTTAACATTTAAAAGCAGAACAAAAGAAAAAAAAAAGCCAACAAAAGCCATAGCCTGTTAATGCAACAAGACTAAAGAAAAAGCAGCTGAAGTGATTTTGCTCTGGTTACTACTCCTACATACCGTTATGAACATTCCTCAACAGCAGTAGACCAGGACTCAGATGCTGAGTAAGTTCAGGTCAGATTAATAGAGGGAAGGTTAGGAAACAGAACAGCACAGAAGCATACAAGCATCAGACTGCAAAAGCAAAGCTAAATTCAAACATCAAGTGTATTATAACTACTACAGAAAGGAGTTAAAATATTGGCATGAATAATTGCATTATTGTATTTAAAAATATTTAATGCATTTGGTTAACTGTCTTTGAGCAGATGTTCTTTTGGTTCTATAAAGTTTGGTGGATGGCGCTTCAACTGCAATTAATTAGGGTATGTATGGTAAGGTAAATATGAGTTTTCTGCACTGGGCTATAAATATGATGGAATATAAAATCGTATGTACTCTGTTCTCTACACCATCTAAAGCAGGGGTCACCTGCATGGTGCCAGCGAGCACCAGGTAGCAGGCAAGGACCACATGAGTAGCCCACGGGCCTGTTTTAAAAACCATCGCACCACTTAACAGTGAGCTGCATCTATATTTTGCGTTGCTATTCTTTTTTAAATCAGGCTTGCATTAATGTAAATTTGAAAATATAATTACTTACAGAGATTTATAGAAATAAAGTGTTGCATATTGCTAATTATCTGTTTACTACCTTGTTCAATCATTGCTGATAATTATTGTGAGAAATCATTACCATGATCAGTGCCTTCACATATATGAATAACATTAATTATAAATAATAACATCATTAAAGGTAAATTGAACAAATTTGATATTTCAGAAGTGAATACCAAACTGGTAGCTCTTTGCATTAATCGCTACCCAAGAAGTAGCTCTCAGTTTCAAAAAGGTTGGAGACAACTGATCTAAACCATTTCATACCTTAAATGTTTGGATTATGTTCCAGCACAGTGCTACTTGTTTAAAGCAATTCTTAATATTATTTTGTAGACAAACCCCAAATAAATTATGTTTTTTTAATGGTTATTGGTGTTTTCTTCATCATTTAATCATGAATTGCATTTGAACCCTTACACTAGAACTTATTGTTAAGAATAGATGTGTTATTAACGTGTTAACGTCAACAGTTATATCTAACTATATGCTAAAAACTAGAAGTAAAACAAGGGCTAATCCCTGCATACATGCTAAAACAATATTGACACAAGAAGTGAATAAATAATGGAGTAAATAATGATACAGGAAGGAAGTGTAAGACGAGTTTGTAGCTTGCATAGCAGCAGTGCGCTGGTGTGTTGAAAGAATGTTTAGATACTGTTGTGTGTGTGGCGTACTATGGTAACCATGAAGGAGAGCTCACTCACCAGGCAGTGCCAGGTCTGCTGAGGGATCGCTCTCAGTATGGCTCAGGCTGCTGCGCACACTGTGGCAGTCCTGCAGGATCTCACTGACAGACACGCCCACAGACCTGCCCTCTGAACCTACACACATACACCCGACAGCTCACACACACAAGACTGCTAAACACAACACTTCAATCCTAATACGGGTTATTTTCAATATCAGTTCTTTTCCAGATCTATTCCTATTAAAATAATGTTTTCTCCAATGCATATTTACCTGTGTTAGGGGATCCTGGTTCTGATTCTTCTCCATCTGCTGTCACCTAGGTGTGGGGGAAGAAGCAGAAAACCGGTTTAGAGCACTGAACAGCTGAAACAATAATGTACATAGCTACAACAATGCGCCTTTTGTTACCAGTGTGTTTCTTTATATTACTGAATGAACCAGTTATAAAAGAACCTTCAGACACTTTGATTTCTATTATCTTATTTATATTAATTAAACGTAACATCTTTTTTTTTTTTTACATTTAAGTATTACAGAAGGGTGACAAATGATAAACAGTAACAGATTAATCCTTTTAGCGTGAAGGATCTCTGGAAACCAGAACAAATTTATTACAACTAATTTGATCACTTTGATCTTATGACAATTCATTCAATTCAATTAAACAATTACGGTATATCTTGATGTGGAGTGGTTCCTTCCATGGATATAATTTCCCCATCCATAGCAGGGCAAGACTTAGCATGCAGTAAAAATGTTTGATATGACTGCTCTTACTGGTAATACATTTTGTCACGAATGTCAACAAAACATAATAATGTTTGTATTAAAAATAAAAAAAAGCCTTATTTGGTCATATACGACTAAATCAGGAATGTCAAACACAAATCCTGCCTTGGCCACAGCAACACATAACAGCTGTAGTATTTTTTATATGCCATTTTTTGAGACATGAGAATCAGATGTTTCTACATAAAAAAGAAACAATAACAAAAACTAATTAAGTAAAGGTTTCAAGGAATGGTTTCATAAGTATGAAATTATTTGAATCATTATACAATTTCGTGGCACAGTTGCAGAGTGGTTAGCACTCCTGCCTGACAGTAAGAAGGTCATGGGTTTGATTCCCACCCAGAGTCTTTCTGTATGGAGTTTGCATGTGCTCCCAGTGCTTACACTGACTTTCCCCGGGTACTCTGGTTTCCTCCTGCCTCCGAACACGATTGGGTATAGGTGAATTGGCTACTCTAAATTGTCCATGGGAGTGAATGTGAGTTTAAACTTAATTAAACACCAGTGGAAAATGTATACTCAATTACAACACAATTTAACGTTTGTGTTTGGAAGAATGTAATTTAACTAACATAAATGTTAATATAAACTAATAATTACTTACACACGGAGAACCTGCACCAAGGCACACCATGCTAATATACTCTGCCATTTGTTTAAGTTGTAATCATGTGCATTTTTATATTATAAAAAGATTATGGAATGCATTCGTTGTATGAGAATCGTCTCACAGACAACAAATTACTTTCATGATTTAGTCAATACTGTACTACAGCAGTATACATAGGTGAAAAGCGTAAGCTTCTTAATAAAACATTAAAAATGGCAGGAATGTGGGCGAGAGTGTGTGGGCGGACCTCTGTGGGAGTTGGACTGTAGGGGCGCACAGGGCGAGACTGCGCATCAGATAGATCAGACAGATGCTCCTCATCCTCCTCCTCCTGGATAGGCGATGTGGGGGAGCGTGTTGACCTGCAGAAAATAACAACATATATTATGCACTAAGAAAAAAGGCTGGAGGCTTCCTTGCAGCGCCCTACGTGTGTACATAAATTACAAATACTCAATAGTCAGTGTAATTACAGTAATAACAATATGCTGAGGGCAAATTAGTATGTAATAATTGTGTGTATGGAACACGGCCAATCAAGTCTCTAAAGCAAAATCAGCACAGACCTTTAAAAAAAATGCTTTTTGTAAGCTATAAAGTTTTTGACGCAAAGACCCGTCATAACATTTTTGCTCTTGTTAAATATTTCTATTGGTAAGCTGTTGCTGTTATATTGAGGAATATGATATTCAGGAATTCTTAGCATAACATATTGTGATACGGTTGCATGATATGGCATTACCCATCTGGTGACTTGCTGAGTTTAGATTTTAAAGCTGCTGGATCAGTGCTAAGCTCAACGGTGCTCTGCTGCTTCATGCTCAGGGTCAGTGGGTCACCCATTTCTCCCGAGTACTGAACCTCTTCATACAAAGGAGCTGAGGGCAGAGCAGGAGACGCAGGCTGCACACCGTTCAAGGCTTCCAGCAAGGACACAGGCTCGTAGCCTGGAGGGATGTTTTCTGAGTTCTGCAGTCAAATGTAAAAGATTTGAATGTAAGTAGAGACAAAACGCTCCCAGATCACAGATATGTGAGAATTAAAGTTCACAAAGACCAATGCATACAACTTTTTAAACACAGGGGTCATCAGATAGAGGGAGGAGATTATCAATTACCGTATATTCCGGCGTATAAGACGACCCGGCGTATAAGACGACCCCCCCCCATTTTTCATTCGCAAACTT
>JAOUQX010000043.1:10610715-10621304 GCA_028566295.1 Liobagrus marginatus | reverse complement strand
TATATCTATATCTAATTACCTTGCACATTTAAAACACATAACAATTTTGCATTTAAATAACTAAATGTACCAAAGGATAAAATGTGAAGGATCAAATGTAATAATTATTAAACAATGCCATTTAGTAGTCATACAAGATCAACATAAATTCATTACATACCCTTTCAAACGCTGCTAAAAGCACATGAGCATGTCCAACGACATCTGTAACAGCAAAGATGATCAATCAGATAAGCTATTTATAACCAATTGTTAGATAAATGTGAGATTACCCAACAATTGACTATTGTGAAACCTACCATCTCCATCATCCACAACTGCATGAATAACCAGAGGGAAAACACCTCTGTCCAGGTCAAAATTGAGCTAAATAAAAACAACATTAAATTACATCTTTATATCCTCAGAACATCATCAGTTGTGTGTTGAGACTTTTCCAGGCAGCATACACAGTTAAACTGTTGCTAATCTGATAAAAACATGTAGTACACGTTCTAAAACGAGGCTGTTTTGTAAAGCATTTAAATGAAACAACTTGTAACTTAGGAGGGTAATTGATGAAAATCTGTTTTAGACATACACAGCTATTACAATGCTACCATTTTCAATATTTATGATTCTCACCTCCTCTGGTTTCCATTTAGTGAAATCAATCTTGAAAGACGGCAGCGAAAACTGCTGGTTTATCCCTTTCTTATAACAGACTGTCTCAGATGCCATAGCAGGTGTTTTTGGAGTAAAGCTTTAAAACAAACATTATCATTATTAAAAACATTAAAATTGTGTAGTCGAATGTTACAGCACAGTGCTATGTTAAATGTACAGGTTGACAGCATTTAACATAGAATAAACGAAATCTAAAACACATGTATTTTTATAACTGTTAGGAGTTATGTATGAGCGCAGAAGTATTTGTGCGTGTGTATGCTGCAGTTCCCATGGCGTTGCTGAAGCTGACTAACGTAGTGTTGTGTCTCTCTGGGATCACATAACAAATGCAGGACTTTGAGACAATTACTGCATGTTGTGTATGATCACATGACCGCCATGCTTCCTTTGACCTGTAGCAACTCCATGATTACCTGCCGCATCAGGGCCTAATTTATCTGCATGCGTTTTCGATTTAGAAACTTTCTATAGAATTTATATAGTTTTCTATAAAGAGTACATACACTGCCACTCCATTAGAAAACTCCTCAAATGCCTGGCAGTACAGTGTGATGGCGACCCTGGCGTCTGTGTCAAAATAAAATTCCACACCATACAAAACTTCTGCATTTCCAGCTTCCTCTGCAGTACTTTCAGTTTCCGCCTTGTACCTGATAACACGGAAATATAATATCTTAGGCTTTCTTTTTTAACTAAATTTACTGGTCTCTGGTTGGTGAATGGGACTACCTAACAAGCCGTAAAGAGTCTTTCCTGATGTTGACTAGACTCCTGAGGGTCTTCACAGGCTCGTGAGGTCCAGGAGTCACATAGGGAAACTGGGAATATGAGAAAGGAAATAGCGCAATAATCAAAATATTTACAGGACTCATTTACAGGGAAGTGATATCATGGAGTTGCCTTACCTGAACAGGCCTGTTGCCTAAAAAATTCAAATCCATGTTTTCTCCAAACAGATATCCCTCTGGATGAGGTGTGTCAAATTTCTGGCCTCCCATAAAAAAGTGACTGGTGAAATAATTTCCTGTAATTTGAAATTAAAATATTGATCTTGAATCTGGACTTAAGGAGATGACACAAATTCCTAAACTCCTACAGACTCCATGAGCCTGATTTCATCACAGTGTGTTGAATTTACTGTCTTAATGCTAATCAGATTCAAGCAGTCACCAAAAAAAAAAGAATTATAATTAAAATTTTTGCTGCACTTCAGCTGGCACTGGTGGAACAGAAGAAGCGATACGCTATACATAAGTCAAGGGATTTCATATCAGGGTTTAGAGATATCCAGTTTTCAGGATATATAACTAAGGAATCTCTGATTTCATCATCATTGTACACACTACTATTGGTACCAGTTATAATTTTCTATAATTATAATGACCACATTTATGATTAGAAGCCTTATTAAATTGACTTGATTGCTAGTCACCCAATTATTCACAGGAAGATAATTCTGTAGTTTAATTTTTAACTTAAAGGACTCTTGAACTTAACTGAACTAACAAAAAGGGACTCGAACTTAAAAACACAACAACAAATAAATCGTTTTCAACGGCATTACTTTTCAATTATGTTTTTTTTTAACTAATAAATAAAGAAACACTCTTCTCTGTAGTATTTAATATTTAAATCCTGTCTTGCTGAAACAGATCCCTGTCTGCAAAAAGTTGGAGAACGTCTGACACATAACACGTAACAAATCTGGCGTCTTAAATCCGTCTGTCCTTCGCTAATGCAAAGATCTCCTTTTCTTAATCCATGATCAGTGCTAAGCGGTTAGTTAGGTTTGTGTGTTGAGGCACATTTTACATTGCATTTGCATGCAGTTATATGTAATAAACTGTAAAGTCTTACCGGATTTGGGAGGATAACGATAAGCGGAATTGGCTTGGATATCGATGTCTTCAACTCCAGCAATTCTTCGACTAAGTATTGACCCCATTTTAAACAGAAATATCCAGCTGGAATGTTTGGGACTACAAGGAAGCAGGAAGGAGACTATTTTTTTTTTTTTGGCAGGCTGCTTCACGGTTATTTGGCTAATGTTTCTTTCCACCGTTAGAGATGCATTCCCATCTTTCCAGGTAAATATGTCGCGTTCATCACTGAATCTGCTAGCAGTATCATACAAAGGCTAAAAATAATACGTGCTGAACAAACAGTCAAGCCGACAGACAAACAAAAAATTATATATATTCAATATAAACACTCCAGCAGTGATCCTGACTCGACACTGGAAACAACACGAGCAACCCCGCGAGACGCGAGTTCATGGCGCTGAGCATTATGGGATTCGTAGTCAATAACGAGACGATTTAATTCAGCACGAGTCCACCACGATAAAAATGCAACGGTCAAATTTCTAGGCTCTGTTTAAGGTAGTAACAAATGTTACAGTAATTTCCGTTTAAAAATACATTATGTATACATATTAGGCTGATTATCATAGTATTCCTCTTCATTCTCAGAATGTTCTAAGGATTAATTGAATATGTATGAATGAATAACACGTTACGCGTTGTAACCGTATAATAAATACTATGCAACAACACCCTATTGCCAGTTATACCAAAAATATAGGCATTTTGACCAGCCCCTATGTTTTTCTAATTCTCGTGGTTAATGAGGAATAAATACACCTTGTCATGCTACCAAGACACTGAAAGAGACTCAAATAGTCCTTTGTCCTGAAGTCTCTTCTGTTTCTGAAAGCCTGACAGCGTAGAAGGTGTTGATACGGGACACTTCCATAAATGTTAAATAAACATATGCGGGGAGACGTCTCCTACAAAAACATCACCATATTAATGAGCGTTAGACTTCGATTATTTGAAGGATACATATACGTGTGAATGAGCGGTCACTATTACATATGTGAATACGCGCATTCATATAAGGAATTTGAATTAGAGCCGTAACTACCATGCTGTTACAGATTAGTAAAAAAAAACGAACACTTATTATCCAATTTTCCTAAACCTCCCATTAAAAAAACACTAAGTAACGATTTAGGTTTTATAATGACGTCATGCGTTACATGTTTCACTGCAATAAATCGCATCCCGCAAGCAAAGCTCTGTGTTTATATGTTTGATCTGAAGTAATAATATACACATTGACCCAACTGCGCAAATGCGGTAGAAAACAGTCAGCTCTAAAGCCCTCCACTTTGCCTTTGTATTTTTATGTCGCTCCACGCAATTCAATTGGTCTTGGAAGATTTGTTTACCATATTTGGCAAGGTAGTGGCAGAACTCGGATGGGAATTGGACGGGAGCAGACGTCATTCACAAAATTCAGCCTTACAGGATTTTACAAACAAAGAGTGGCCTGATGGGATCTGAAGTCCTTAAGAAAAGTATGTGGACTCTAAACTTGCCAGTGAATGCCTGCTGGAATGCTGAAAATGTAAATAACCTAACGCAAATAATAATCTTACTACTTCGGAGTAACATATTAAACTGTACGATTGTGTTTATTGTATTTATTTTTGAGTAACTCCGTTTCGACGGTAGAAAAAGGGAACGCGGGATTATGTTAGCCTACATTTCCCACCTTTTTAGCACGACTCCTATTGGCTGCGTTGAACTGTCACTCAGAGGGAGGCACCTACCTCATCGCTGCTACAGTAAATATTTGTGTTTGCTCAGCCGGCTGTAATGGTGGAGGACTGAGACAGTAAAGGGAAGAACATAATCGGAAAAATTGAATCCCAGACCAAACACTACCGTCCGCGGCTCGGAAATACACTCCGGCGAACATGGATGAACTAAAACATCAAGTAATGATAAACCAGTTCGTCCTGACAGCTGGATGCGCCGCAGATCAGGCCAAACAGCTTCTGCAAGCGGCACACTGGCAGTTTGAGGTAAGAGGGTGAACTACGCTAACGACATTGTTTATGTGTGCTTATGTGGCCACGGCTTCAGCGCTCGTGCTTCACGCCGCCGTGTCGCATTATCATTATCATACACACTATGCACACGTTTACAGCCTCTGGTGTGTAAACACGGTCGTCTCATTAAAGTGTCGCCTTGTAAGATAAATACACATTTGTTTTGCTGTTTTTTTTCTCCGCTCGGTTTTAAAGAAGGTATAGTCGTGTATATGATTGTGTATATAACAGAACAATTTAAGATTATACTGTAGTTTAGTGGCTACTCCCTATTTTTTATCTTTTACTTTTGATTAAACAATAGTCACCTCGTGGCTGTCTGATCGTGTCCGCAGTACAATTATGCAATAGAAACAAGCACTACTCCGGACTCATTACTGATCACATGAATGCCAACCAGGAGCTTTTTTAATGACACAGCAATCTATTTTTATTACTATGGTGTGGTATTTGTAAATCAGAAATTCACATCATGGTAATATCTGAAGTGAATTTAAACGCTGATCTCTCGAATAAAGAGCGAAACAGAAAATTAATATTGTAATTGTATACAAACGCGTTTATTTGTATCTTTTCTTTACAGACAGCCCTCAGTGCCTTTTTTCAAGAGACTAATATCCCATACGGTCACCATCATCAAATGGTAAGTAGCCTACTAAAGACGACTTAGTAGTTAGTACAATTATTTAGTAGACACTGCTTTTTGAAAATGTTTAAATAGGCCGTATTATCGTAGCGAGGTTGCTATGTGTTGGGTCTAAAAAGGAGAACTAGGCACAGCGAGCTAACAATAACAATGTAGGCTGTGTGTGTGTGTGTGTGTCAGCCATGTTGCGGAGACACGGAGCTTCCAGAAATAAACACACACAGCCACGCTCGTCTTTGCGCTGACGGAGAAGCTGAACACAGCCTCCTTTATGTCTTTATAGACGAACAGAGTCAACCAACATTGAGCCTGGAGTTACAGCTGTACATGTTGTTAAATAAGTTAACATTAATAGCCGACCTATTTAATGTGGCGGTGTAATCAACAGTTTCGGGTTACGTTTCAATACCATGACGAATCGCACATAGTGTACTGTTTACGTTTACTGTAGAGGGTCATGTTTCCGGCGTACATTCGTTTCCCGCATTTGGTTGCTTTCTCTCTGTCTCACACACACACACACACACACACACACACACACACACACACACACACACACACACAGAGCTATTGTTTAGAGTCATTGTATCAGTCATCCGTATCTCTCGCTCTCTTTTTACACGCGCGCACACAAACACACACACACACAGACCGGTTGTACATGCATATGCTTTCGTAAGTGGCCGTTAAATCAATCTGCTTCCGGTATTGCGTTTAACAGGAACCGGCCATTTTCCACTCTTCACTTAGCAAACAATTGTTTTTGGAATTGTTATGGAACATGGGCACTTATTTATATAAATCTCAAACCTCTCATGTAAAAAAAAAATATATATATATATATATATATATGCACACATATTGGAATAGATATGTTGTGTACATATTTACTGAATTCACACAGTATAAATAAAGAATGTAGCGATTTTAATATGTGACGGTAAACGTAGTTGTTGGGCATTTTGTTGGTAATTTCCACACACACTCGATTAAGCCAATTTTTTTTACCTCTCACATTGATAGTCGTTCTGTTTATTTTTGAAGGAAGTGTAAAATATATGAATGACTTAGCTGTTGAATGAATGAGACACAAAGCGTCGACGAGCATGTGTTTGACCATTTTCTTTCAGCTCATGATCACATGGTTTAGCTATATTGCACTAATCCACTTTGTTCTAGAAATTCTACATGCTAACACGCATTCTAAATGACACAGTCCCTTTGACTTTAAGGATATCAGACAGAATAAGCAAAACGGTATTTGCTGAGTTTTTTTTGAAATGCACTGTATTTATGAAAAACAATATATATGTTACTTTTGTGTCTTGAACAGAATGTAATAAAGGCTGACTTACTTATGCACTACTAAGGTTATCTTCTAGAATACTTTGAGCAATGGCGTTTTAGGATAAACACATTTGTGGTGTTAGGTAAACAGTTTAGCATAACTTTAATTCGTAAATGCTTTAGATCAGGGGTCACCAACATGGTGCATTAGGTCGCCCGCAAGGACCACATGAGTAGCCCACGGGCCTGTTTTAAAAATAGCCCACCATAACATTACTTACCAGTGAGCTGCTTCTATATTTTTCGTTGCTATTCTTTTTTAAATCAGGCATTAATGTAAATTTGAAAATATACTTACTTATAAAGATTTATAGACAAAGTGTTTTTTGCATATTGCTATTTATCTGTTTCCTACCTTGTTCAATCATTGATGATCATTATTCATATATAATTATTATCGTGAGAAATCATTAACACGATCAGTGTCTTCACATATTTGAATAACATTCATTATAAATAATAACATAATTAAAGGTTAATTGAGCAAATTTGTTATTTCAGAAGTGAATACCAAACTGGTAGCGCTTTGCATTAATCGGTTCCCAAGAAGGGGCTCTCAGTTTCAAAAAGGTTGGAGACCCCTGCTTTAGATTATCATATTAATTTAAATCGATTATCATACTGCCACTTCTGTGACTGGTAAATAGTCGCTCACACAAATTGTTCTACAAAATGGCTGCTGGTGTTCATCATATAAGAGGACAGGGTTTTAAAGCACTTTTTTTTCATAATCAGATAATGAGTTCATGTTGTAGATTTCTGTTAGTCATAAACAAACACGAAAATGCCTGTATAAAAGCAGAACTGAAATCTATGGTGCCCTGGGACAAAAAACTGTACCGACTCTGTCACACCCAAACTAGGGTTTAAGTATTATTGAAATTAATTTGACTATATTTAATTGAACTAATTGAAATATAATTAAAACATAAATGACTTAGTTTTTAAATAACTTACACATAGTATGACTAATAAATACTGCAGACACACAAATGACATTTTCACTGTGGTCAAGTATCAACACACTCCCCTCTCCCTCACACACTTAAACAGGAAGTAAGCTTGTGGTCATAAGATGTTATTCTCAGTTAAACTCTGAATGATAACTGTTTATTATGAAGTGGTCTGGAGATATGGTACTGAAAAGCTGTCCTTGAAAATGAAAAATATAATGGGCATAACTCTTATAAAAGCTTAGTTACATTATTAATAGTCTGTTAAAATAAGGTCATGTGTCCATTTTAAGTATGAATTTGCAAATATGTGTGCGGGGCGGGTATCTGCCCATGTTTTATAGTAATGTAACATTTTTTAATGTGTTGCTTAAATGCAGCCATACATTATATATGATTTTCCTGTAGTTGTAATATATCTGTTACGTGATATAATAAGTAATAACAGCGTGTTCAGATGTTGAAAGCGTATAAATTTGACCTTTTTGGATCAAGGTGGGAAGAAACAATGTTTAAAGAACAAAAATCCGCAAATTAACGTCAGTTCTGTTTTTTTAACCCACAATAACATTTCTAATAAGGTTTACCCAGTAACCCATTTCAAATAGCAGTAAAGCCACCAACGTCAATTGAGATGATTAAAAAAAAAAAACTGAAACCATAAACACAGGGCCTTAACAAACTCTGTTTCCTGCAAACTGAGTAATAACACAGGGAGTGTCAAGGAGGGTGTTAAGGTGCTGGTAACTTTAACCATGCGCTTCACTGCTGGGTGTGACTAAGGAAAAGCAGTAGCTTTTATGAGCAACCGCCACACACAGGAAGGATAAGGTAATGTCCAGCCGGAATACACAAAGCCCAAAGAACGGCGTTGAGCCCAGAATTAAAGTGGCAACTAAACCACAGATCTGCTCATTTATTAATGAATGGGAGAGCTTAAACCTGACACGTGGTCTTTTAACGGCTGGGAATTAGGGAAGTGGAACCACTTAGAGCATGGGTGAAACTCAGTTCCTGGAGGGCCACAGCCCTACGGAGTTTAGTCCCAACTGCTCCGATAGTTTTTAAATTGGGCCTGAAGGACTTGATTAGCTGAATCAAAGCTAAACCGAAGCTAAAGTCCGCAGGGCTGCGACCCTCCAGGAACGAAGTTTGATGCATTGGTGTGAGCTGTCATTATTGCGCCAAGTAAAGATGGCTGATATTGAACAGTACATATTAGAGCATAATAGTTTTTATGCATTAAGTATTATGTATAAGTAGAGTTCGCTTTTGGCCAAATTGGCTGTTTAAATGATTCACAACAACAAAAAGAAAGGGAATAATAATTAAAAATAATGTACTTACCAAATCTCATAGCATGTGTGTGCAGGAATGTATATGCAGTTAATTAAGCGTTTGTTACATCCATTTGCATATTTATGTCATTATGCAATGGAATGCAGGACATCTTGCAGAGCCGATACGGGCTAAGGGCACATCTGTCAACATTTATGGAAGATTTAGAATGGCCTGTGCTCACTGTGGCTGCATAATTGTGTTCTTGATGAGGGGTGGAACTTGACGTAGTCTTCAGTACATCCACTGTAAGATGATCCCCCCCCCCCACCATTCTGAGTAAAGTCTAGAGAGAGAGAGAGAGAGAGAGAGAGAGAGTGTGTGTGTGTGTGTGTGTGTGAAGATCTCAGGAGATCAGCAGTTTCTGAAATAATGAAACCTAGCACCATGATCAATGTCACAGAGATCACATTTCGTCCAATTCTGATATTTGATTATGAAGAGATTTGGCAAGTACCTAAAACTCTGGCCCCGTATCTGCATTATTTCATGCACTGTGTGCTGCTAGTTAATTAACTGATTGCTTAATTGCATAGGTATACAGGTGTTCCTAATAAAGTGGATGGTGGACGTTTCATTCAAGCACAAGTTTTGGACATTTTGACGCGCTGCCGATTAAAAGTTCAACCGATAGCGCATTTCTGGTAGCATTACTTTCTGGAACACTTGGTGTTGGTCTGAACGATTAATTGAATTTGCAATAATATTGCAATATGACCAAACAAGATTTTCTAATCCAAAGGCTGCGCTTAAACTCTGGTCCCGTGACACGCAAGTGAGAGTAGAGCAGTCAGCAGAAGAAGCATCAACAAAGCATGCTACACTGAACCACAGCCTGTTACACAATGACTTTGGACTAGACAGAACCTGACTTTATAGAGCTGTCAACGAGGAACAGTATGTCAATGGAACTATTACGGTTTTTAAAAATAAAAGGCGCTGCAGAGCGTCGGGCATGGTGCAGAACCTGCCATGCTACCGTCGCTACCTCATGGATTAGCAATATCATCAATGTATCAGCAGTTTAAAAACAATATACCATACTTGCATGGCTAAAATGCCAACCACCAGTGTGAGGAGTAGGCCAAATACCAAATAACTGAGCAAAATGTTTTACGTTATAACTCCATATAAACGTACAGTGTCCAAGTGGGTTTAAGGGGTACAGCATACACCCCCGCACATATTTTAGCCAGATACATAACAGGTACATGCAGATATTTATTCTTGTCTATTTGTCTGCACATTGTATGTTCTGTTTCCAACTGTAGCTCAGTAGGATTTTTAAAAATCCTTGTCTTTTTTCTAATTAAAATCTCATGTTATTTATTTATTTATTTAAATTGCGCTACAATAAGTTGAATTTGACTATTTTCCGAATTCTTTTAGTGGATGGTTTAACTGGCTGAGCGTATGAAAAACAGCTGTGTATACACACACACACACAGATTTCTTCTTACATTGGCATGTTTGTAACATTTTGTATAAGACATCAAATCAGCCATTCCGTTTCAGTCTGCCGTGTATGTGGCCCTTGCTAATGTCTGTTCTTTGCTTTAACCTTGGGGATTTTCCAGCCTTATTTTTTTTTTCTGATCGTTGCACAATGGCTGCTTCTCATGGCTCACTAATGCCCCAGTTAGCATTTCCTAATAACATCATGTTCAAGTTTCAAGTTTCAAAGTTTATTGGTCACATGTACATTATACGTGGTACAACATACAGTGAAATGCTTTGA
>JAOUQX010000043.1:10587588-10603351 GCA_028566295.1 Liobagrus marginatus | reverse complement strand
TAATATTAGAGATCCACCAATAGTGCAAAGATTGCGTTTTTTTATTTGCATGTTTACGTAAGGGATACCTGATGGACAGAACTGATATTTAGTTTTACGTCGGATTTTGATACAGTGATAACAACAGTATTGAACTGAGCAAGCATTTTCATTTATAACCCAATCAACACGGTCATTTTACTGCCTCACAGCAAACAAAACAACTCTTATTTCTACATCCGTAAGAACAGAGGGGTCTGAAACTGAAAGCTAAATAAAAAATCTAACTGCACAGTTATTAATTGACTTTGTAAAATCAAAGCTTTTATGAGGTAATCAGGGGTAAAACGGGTAACTAAAAATATTCTTAATAATCCGAATGAATAAAAGCTTCTATACTCTGGCTTAACAAAGTAGCAGAACTCATAATGCACTACTTGATGTTAAATAAACCGATTAAAGCAAATCAAGTTCCTTTTACCAGTAGCGCCGTCAACTCGACCTTCCTCACCATGCAATGCTGTAATAGCGGGCTTGCCTGCAATTTATAAACGGCCACAAGATGGCACCATATATCGCTGGAACCAATGTAAAACTGATATCTGATCATAAATTCTTAAATATTGGTACAATATTTGAAATATGTTATATATATGGTAAATATTGAATATGAACATTTTATACACTTTAGTTTAGGCACGAGTGGTTATTAGATGGCAGAGTGGTTAGCACTGCTGCATCATAGCAAGGTTATGGGTTCGATTCCCATCCAGGGTGTTTCTGTGTGGAGTTTGCATGTTCTCCCTGTGCTTGGGCAGGTTTTCCCTGGCTTCTTCGGTTTCCTCCCGCCTCCAAACACATGCGATTAGGTATAGGTGAATCGACTACTCTAAATTGTCCACAGGAGTGAATGTGAGTGTGAATGGTTGTCTGTCTCCAAGTGTTAGTCCTGAGATTAACTGCAGATTATCCAGGATGTATCCCGCCCCACGCTCCAAATTAGCTGGCATAGACTCCAGCGACCCCTGAGCAGGATAAGCGCTAGACAATGAATGAACAAATAAATAAAACCCAAAGACAGACTTCTTGTACTTCATTCCTCAGATATATTTAAGAGATTGTGAAACATTCTCTACAACAGTATATTCACAATACAGCAAGGTGAATGGACACATAACAGCATATGTATATTCATATCTTTTAAAGCTATTCACAAAATAGAGCTCATGGAGGCGCTAAACATGTATAAAAATATGCATTACATCCATTCAAATATGTACACAATGTGCAAAACATATGGCATACAAGTGATGAGTGCTCCTCCGTTTGGAGGATGTAGAGAAGTGGTAGTCATCGGGTTTATCGCCCAGTGTAGCCACCACTGATACTTTACACATTAACAAATGTCGATTAAAAAGTGTTATATTTAGAAAATAAAGTCCAACAGTAGAAAATGGAACCAGCCGAATGGTCAAATAAAAACCACTAATAATTGCGCGAAAATAAAAAGCGGTGAATAACTGGTCGGCTGCACAGGACCACTAGATTAAAAAATAAACAAACTGGGAATCTGAACCTTGTCAGAAGTGTTGATCGTCCAGCTGCCTAGTTTATGTGCTCTTCATCGAGTTACACAGACGATATTTTATAATCCATGCTGAGCTTTACTATCCTTCAACAGACTAAGCATGAATGCAAACAGTAACCTAATAAGCCCAAGACAACGTGCCGAGCTTTACAACATACCGCATACGTTACAGTACTGTCATATCAAATGAAAGATAAAGTTATTGCTTTGCTCTTCTTATGTTATCTTACGCGGAGCTGTCCGGAACGCTAGCCTCTTCAAGTTTTCTTACCGACACTCGCTTACTAAAACTTCTTCAGCCTTCACCTACTTTACAGTTTGAATCTATTCACTAAACGCATTTCCAAAACAAACGACTAACCACTTAGGTTAAATGGCATTAGACATCTTTTCTTTGGCCTCTTTGGTTACTTTGTACAGTTATACTTCGCCATCAGCCCCAAACATCGTTTTCAGGGATATGTAAAAATCCGGCCATCTACAGATATATGGCAAGTTTTCACTGAAACCTTTCACACTAATTCATTCCCAAATCCACAGCCTGTAATTCCAGCCTAGAGGAAGAGACTAGTGTTTGGCATCATGGATTTACTGAAGAGGCCGCAACTTGGTCGACGTGTGGAGTGAACAGTACGGAGCCACGATGCACGAGCCGTAGTCATGTGCCATATCGATTAAATGTTGGCTAATAATTACACTCCTTAAAAAAAAAGTCAATAAAATTTGTTTAGGTGCTCTGATGCTAAATGATTGTTTAATCAAGATGAAACATTCGTCACTGCAGGTAAAAGTGCCGTACAGTCTGTATTTAAAAAGATAATCACGCAATTGCACATTATTAAAGTAAATTTGGATCAAACATACAGGTACTAGCTACAGACACATTGTTAAGCCAGCGGTCGGTTATTGCAAAAAAAGTTGAAAAGTCTACTCGATACACAACTCAACAGAGTTTGGTCTCGGAATGAGATGAACCCGGCTAACTGCGTACGAAGGAAGTCCAATTTGCAACGGAACTCGACTCAAATAATTAAACAGAACGAGTTTGAGTGGAATAAAATCACATAGGACACAATCACTTGTAATGACGTGCTGCCGAGGTATTTTTTTTTTCTTTCTATAAATCACACGCATATTTGAATTCAGGATGCCCCGTTTGTTTCGTCTTGTATTTGTTGCTCTTTTTACCGGATGCAGAGCAATATTAGAATGGTGCCACAATAATACAATAACAAACATTGAAGCACGGACACATCCGTGCACACCCACACACAGAGAGACAATTATGTTGCACAGGCAAAAGGACCAAGACGTAATCGAAAAGTGCGACAAAAGGAAGGGCCTTATAATATAGGAGAATGGTCATTAGTGAGGTTGTGAAGGTGGGGTGGGGGGTGTAAAACCACTACTAAAAAGGAAATTAACTAATCAGAATGTGTCCTTTTCTCTTATAGAAAAATGCCATTTAGCTGCCAAATATGTTTAACATGCAGTTTGGCATTCATCGCAAACTATGGCGCATGAAAATCTTACACATTAATGGCTTAAATAAAGGAGCTATTTTCACCTGGACCTCTACATCGAACAGTTAAATTAGCATTAACAGTGTGACGCAGGCTCCTGCTGACCGACTAAAAGGAATAATCTCTGCAGGGGAAATTCCAACAAAGAGCAACTGGAGGTCAACAAAAAAAAAATCACAAGCGCTTATCCAGGTCCAGGTTCATCTGAAAACTCCAGGAAGGAAATCAGAGGCACAGAGAGTTGCACAATGAGTCTTATGTAAGTTTACCAAACCCCGTGTAAATATGAACAAGACGTCTAGAACTTCTAAAGCGTTAGGCTGCATTAGCGCCCACTGCACTGTCAACTAGCTTTTACTATAGCAAGCCTCACACACTCCTGTTCTAGAGTGTAACAGCACTGAAGACTTCAGCATCTACCGCACACACCGGATTCAACTCACCTGTAGCTAGCAGGGCCTTCATGAGCTGAATTTGGTCTGAAGAGAAAAGATATGAATCTCTTAAAGGGTCGTGACCCACCAGGACTAGCGTCAGACACCTGCATATTCAATACATGAGAACTGTGTCTTAATGGGGCTTGTCCCATACCCCAAGCAAATATGTACACCATCCTGCTTGCCATTATAAATTACAGTCATGTCTTCACTATATGATAAACACAAGCTCTGTAGTTGTTCGAGCTCTAACCTGGCCCACCAGGTAACCCTCCTATGAGGTACTTATTGACATTGTCATGTGCCTGACACACTCACATTCACACAAAAACACACACCCTCCTGTAATTACTGTATAAAGAAATGCTTGCAAACAAGAATGCCCCGACAACAGACTGAGCGGGGTAGCTGCAGAAATGTACCCACTGATTTACGGGGTTGTTTATACGGGGTTGTTTATACAGGGTTCCAGTAAACAGATGAACTTGAGTGTATGGGTTAAGTGATCGCTTTTTGCCTATGTATAAATGGTACCAGGGCGCTAATTGGGTAATGTTGACTAATTATCTAATGCGGAATCAAAACATCTGGAACCGAACTGTTTTGTTTCGAAGTGTGTAAAATTGTCACAAAGGTAGATTTGGCAGAGAGCAACCGGGTCAATGGCACACGTCTCTGAGGAGAATCGTATCGAAATCATGCGGTTCAATACGCTGTGCTCACGGTTTAGATGCCACAGAAAAGAGAACATAGCCTGCACGAGAAGTAGCTCATGGGGGGCCCTTTGTTCCTGTAACGCCATATTAGGACACGAGTCTGAATGATGAATGACACAAAGCACAGTTCACTACAGCACAAGAGCAGAGGGAACCTCCTACAACTTCTACTGAGTGAATGTGTGATCGTGTTAAACGGACATAATCCGCTGTGAATAAACTAAACCTTTCTGTCTGAACTGCAGAAGCCCAATCATAGGAGTGTGTATTCTCTGTGTGCATGTGCATGTACACACACAAGAGAGAATGAATGTGTACAGTGCACTTAGTCCCAGGGCAGCTGCAGGTCAGGCGTGTCAAGGAAATCGGAGACGATCCCGAGCGGGTCGAGGGGTCCGTTGGGCCGTGGCATGGTCAGGTCCAGCCACTCCATACTATCCATGCCTGTGTCTTGCAGGCTGAAGGAGGAAGAAGAGGACAAGGGTGCAGTAGGCTCAGTGAAGCTCAATTCAGATGTGTCCATAGGGGAGTGGTGTTGATCCAGAAGTTGTCTTTGTAGCTCTTCCAGAAGCCCCAGAGTCCTGTGCTCTGCCTCAGCTTCTCCTCCCAGAGTGCCCTCCAGCAGCGCCTCCAGCTGGTTGTCTGAGGCCAGAGAAGCCAGGCTAGGCATGGACTCGACCATCAGTGCTGGTGGCGGTGCCATCTGTACCTGAGCAGGGGGCCGAGACAGGGCAGTGTTGACAGGTAAAGTGGTAATGCTGGCAGTGACTGGCATCAGCTTAGACACAGAAGGCTCCTGCTGATTGAAGGGGGTGATCTCTGCAGGGGAAAATGGAAATTACAAATGAAAATGGTTGAAAAGCTCATAATTTGACTGCCACTCTAAAACTGTAACCTACTTGCGCTATATTATTTCCCCAATTCTCTGATCTTACTCTGTAGCAAAGATATGCTAACCACAAACAAGAACTGACACATCTGAAAGCCTAGTATGCGGTTATATTTGGAGTCGGTCACAAGTTTTAAGCAGTAATGGATTTTCCCGTTCTTTAGCAACTTCTGCATTTTTCCAAATGTGAAAAGACACACGCGCACACACACGCGCACACACACGCGCACACACACGCGCGCACACACGCGCGCACACACGCGCGCGCACACGCGCGCACACGCACACGCGCACGCACACGCGCACACGCACGCACACGCGCACGCACACGCGCACGCACACGCGCACGCACACGCGCACGCGCACGCACACACGCACGCACAGCCTTCTTTATATTGGGAGACATCAGTAAATGTGTTTGTTACACGACAGTATATCTGTAAACAAAGTATGTATGGAGTTTTATAAATAAACAATTGTAAGACATAACTGTGTTTTGCAAATGTTTTCACAATGCTATTTATATTTCAGCTATAATTCTAGAACGCTATATATAAATAACATGCAAACTCCCATGTAACTATATTATTACTACAAAGGCCAAAGTTACATCTAGATACTAATAGATGGGTGGTTTGTTTGTGCATGCGACTCAATTCCAAATCATTAAGGTCATCGCTGTGTGTGTGTGTGTGTGTGTGAGAAACAGCAGCACTGGTAGGTCACACTTATTTCTGCCTCATTCAAAGACCTTAACATTTATATTTACAGCCTTCATCAGATGCTCTTATCCAGAGCGACTTACACTTATCTTATTCATCCAAACGAGCAGTTGAGGGTTAAGGGCCTTGCTCAGGGGCCCAGCCATGGCCTTTTGGTAGTGCTGAGAATTGAACCCACAATCTTCTGATTAGCGGTCCAACACTTTAACCACTGAGCTAATACACCTTCAGTGTTTAAGTGGAACATGTTTGTGTGTCGCAATGGAAAATATGTTCAAGTTACTGCCTGAATAAAACAACTATCCTTCGCCTCCCATTGTATGTGGCTTGGAGTAATCTGGTTTTCTTTTTACGTTATACAAAACTCTCGTTTATGCCAATCAGACAAACACAACAGACACATTTAATGCATTTTCATCTGATAAACGAAGATAATCCCCTAATCCAATAGAACATACCTCCACTTTCAATGAGAATATCAAACAGATCATCCATCTGCTGACTGGTTGCAGTTGGAAGCTAAACCACAAGAAAACCCACAACAGAAACAGTGTTGTTAGTAACAGCAGCAGATGGAGCGTGTTTGTGTAGAGGTGCGTTTAAATATGGCAGCGAGACCTGTGTGATGGCAGCTGCTTGCAGGCTGCGTGTCTGTTTAACAGCATCTTCATAGGGAGGTGGCTCTCGACTCTTGGGGGCATGACTGAAGGCTGGAGACGGCAGGATGAAGGCAGGCGTGACCTGAGAGGGCGACTAACACGACACACCTACTTACGCACGACACAAAAAACAGAGCGCCGGCATAAAACACTTCTAGCGGAATTTCCCTTACTTTATTTAGGGGGCCGTTGGTGAGGGACGACCCAACTGGGGACGTCTGAGCGTTCTCCGGAGAGCTGCTCAGGAAGCAGCGAGGCATCTCCAGACCTGCCTGCTTCTCGCGGATACCAAACTGAAAATCAGAGCCACCGGTGCTGCAGATAGACATGGTCTGAAAAACATACAGCAAGTTATGAGATCATGGCAAAACCAAACAACCTTTAGTATATTACCAACACAGCGCATCGGTTAAGCAGTTACATACTGTATTAACCTTTATGCTAACCTCACCAACATAACATCTTTACAAGATGCTCTCCAAGTAGGGCTTATTGGAGTTAGTGGATGAGGATGGAGCGCAACATTTTGCCAGGGATGTCAGTAGGAATTAGAGATCTGGTCACACACAAGGCTGGCAAACTAAGTCCAGGACCACAGAGGCAAACTCGCTCACTGTGTGTCTGTCACCAACAACAATTCTCTGCTATCACTCGGGTAACACAAGAACGGCTACATCAAACAGTGCGTGGAATAAGAACACTCTGTCATCTTATTGCTGGATGACTCCCTTCTTCCTACAGCCTGATCCTATAGCGGGACACTTAATATCGATTTCCTTTAAGTACTGACACTGATCTACTATTCATCACACATCCGTTTCACTTTATTAATCATCAGTAAAACTTTCAGCATTCTCGACTGGGGAAGAAACAGTGGGCATTTCAAGAAAAATTTATATCCAATCATCGCTGGGTATTATTCAATCATTATTCGATAATCGCACCCCTCCCCCGCACGCGCGCGCACACACACACACAGTTATAGGTTACACATCCAATAAACAGAGTGAGGGAGAAAGGCTATTCATGCTTTTAATCTGTATGCTAAACTGTTTAATCCATTAGGGAACTTTGAGAAATTCAGTGTAAAGTTCTAAAACACATTAATATAATAAACATAACGAATGTTAACGAACGACAGCCAAAGTTTCCATAACGTTATACGTACACGCAAGTCTACAGTGTGTGCGTGAGACAAAATGTGTTCTACTTCCGTTATCTTCTAGTTGCAGCTTTTGGGGCATTTATTTACTTATTTATTTTAAACAATATTTGCTAAACCTATTCATTATTCTCTGATTAAAATCAACTAATCAAACATTTAAAGATTATGGCCCATCCCTAATAGCTACCACTTCTCAAAATTAGCTCAACCTTTACATTTTTTAGCCAGCTCCTCAGATTCACTGTGTTGGTTGTATGAATTTATGCTTGATGAATTTGCCCTGACATGGACAGCCAACACAGTAGTGCTTCAGTGCTGCACGGCTGTCAATCAAATTAAAAGTCATACAACATTGGTGCAAATTTTTACAGACTGTACACACAACACGATGCTTCTGTAGCTTTTGCCGTAAACTTTAACGCTAAAAATAAAAGAGGTGTCCCACTCTCTAGTCTTTTCCAGCAGTTTCCATTCACCCAGATACCACCCACTACCAAACACACGAAACATTAATCATGATTAAGTAATCAACATGAGGAATTTATACTGTCTGCTTAATAATCACCTGCACTATATTGTTGTGATTGACAGGCTGTGGCAAGGCGTTCTCCGCATTGGCAGGATGTAGCGGAGTTGTCTGGACCAGTCCTTGGCCTGGAGCAGAGACAGCTGCTTGGAGGACTGGCTGTCAAACAGAACGGAGATATTATAAACACACTCAGAAAGAAAACAGACCATAAATGTAAACAGTATAACAGCTTTAAAACAGATGAATTTTCCGCTATCATGTAGTTATATTAAAAGGGAAGAACACTAAAAGCTTATTTGACATTTCGAGTACCTGTAGTTTGACATTAGTGTTAGTGAGCTGGATTGTTGTGGTGTTGTTGGGTAGAGAGACGGGCAGCAGGATCTGGGTACCCGTGTGCTGCGTGGCGAGCAGGGTCTGAGGCTGCCCGATGACCTGCGACATGCCCTGGTGACTGATGAAGAACTGTGGTAAAGGGGTGGCTTTCACTGGGGCAGCGTGGCTTTGCTCTAGCTTCACTACAGATGGAGTGCTACGTGGCATCAGTGTACAATTCTGCATGACTGGACTCTCAGGCTTTACTCTGACAAGTGAAGTTGCTTGATTGATGCTGTTGTTATTTTCGATTGAGACGGAGTTGTGTGAACTCCTCTTTTCGACCTCTAGCTGCATTTTCAGTTCCTCCACCAACCGCTGTTCTTGTTCTAGCTTCCTCAGCAGCTCCTCAATCTGGCGCTCTTTCTCATGCAGTCTCCTGTCCTGCTCCCGAGGAACGGCTGCTGGCTGGCCACTACTGCTGGTTTGGCAGTGGGTCTCCAACTGACCCTCCATAGCATCCTCTCTATTGTGTAGGTCTGAGGATATGGGGGATACAGGCGGTGTGGAGCTCTGGGTCTCAGTGGGCTGCTGTGGAGGTGACAAGCATGTGGTGGTGCTGGACACCTCCATGGATATGCTGCTGGTCTGTGTGTTAGGATTGGTGTTGGAAATGGACACAGAACTCTCCTGGTAAGGCTTTAATCGCTCGATTAGGTCTGTTTTGGTTCCAGACACAGGCAACCCCCGCAGCTTTAATTCCATTTTTAGTTCAGCCACCTGAAAGAAGAACAAACGATGGATGACTTGGCAAACAAATATCTGCTTTATGTATCGTTTCTACAAATGTCTTTTACATTGCCCACAAGTTTCCAACCCTGGTCAGAGAGTACTTTGTTTTCTACAATGTAGTGTTTGCGATACTCATCCACGGCTACCTTCTGTAACTCAGTAAGAGCTGTTAATTGGCGGATTAGTTGAAGTAGGTGTGACAGAAACACACCTCAAAGAGGCAAAACACTACTAAGTGTTAGACCAGCATTGGGAACGTCAATTAATGATATTTCCTTTCTCATCATCATTCACAATACTGTAAGCTCAAGATCCATCATGGTAAGAAACTCTACTTGGGTGATATAAAGCCTACTGCGATCATCACCTTCATCTCCTCCAGGCTGGCTGGAAGTGTGCCAGCTTTGCGGTTGGACAGGCTGTTATTTTGGCGAACCGGTGCAGCTGGAGGCAGGGACACCACAATGGAGGCAGGAAGACTTTGGGCACTGTTAATGGCAACAGTAGCACTGCTGTTCTGCCCCTCAATCACAGGCCTACACAGGAAGTGGGGTGGAGGCAGGGAGAGGCAGGAGAAGGAAATCTGTTAATATGACGGAAACAATTTCCTCTGTCGTCCGCGCTTACAATAAACAAACTTGGGTTGTGAACAATACGCATCAGGCAGGATAAAATGCTCAGGTTAAATAAATCTTGCACATGTTTAGACAGAAATGGAAAAGTAAGGTTAAGGAAAAACTCTCATAAGACTTCCTGCCATTAATAAAGATCAATGGATTTGTTATTGGAAACTAGGTAAAGGGCCTGAGGCCCGCTGGCAACAACTATTAGTGTTCCAAGACTTTTTCCAACTGCGCAGGCATTTATAATCGCACACACAGACACACACACACACAATCCTACTTGTTGACAAATAGCATCCCAAATGGTATAAAAAGTTTCACAGACAAAAAGTATGTACCTATACTAAACTAAAATCCTAGAGGCCATAAGCAGATGGTGAACAGTGCACATGAAAACATTAAATCATGAAGAATACAGTTACATAAGAGTAGAACACTGTCTAAACTATGACAGAGAATGAAATGAAAGTAATGAGAGTCAAACGCACTTGAGAGGAGCAGGCAGGATAGTCTGGTAGTTGTAGTGCTGTTGTTGCTGACTGAGGATCTGTAGCTGCAAGAAGAGCTGCTGTTGCTGCAGTAAACGGGCATAAGCAGAATCCATGGGGGTTTCACTGGGCTCTTGTTTCTGATCTGGGGGAATATACTGATGATATTTTAACTTTTTCACTCGTGGTTTGGCCTCTTTGTTTTTCTTACTACGACTTTTTTCACCAGCAGTCTTAGGCTGACTTTGCTATAGAAGGAACAGTAAAAACAAAATACATTCATGTGAGATGATCGACAAAAATCAATTTAGAAACGGTCAATTGTATTTAACTGACTTTGATAAGAGGAAGCACAGATTTAGAGGGGGGTGTAGTGATTGGTTGAGGTTGTGGAGCCGGAGGACTGACTGCTTGCTCAGTGATGGAGTAAGGCTTGAGCTGTGTGACAGGAGCACAATTCTGCAAGAGAATACAAAATGTATAATATTAATCTATTAAACTCATAACACAAATAATTAAAGTCTTCTCTTCATATAATTCAAATTTTAATCAATGTATTTAGAATTACCATCAATAAATTATTTGGTAGTGGTGACGATGCATCCATAGCCTTTGATTCCCCGGGTGAAGGTACAGAGCCATGTGACTCATGACTGCCTGGTTGCTCCGGAGAGAAAGCATCACCGCTGTCCTCATCAAACTCTTGTGTTTTGGGATTAGGCATCTGGCCATGTTCAAGGTCAACATCAGGAGAAATGAGCACATTACCTAGCACAGTATAAATGCGTGTTTACAAACAAAATCTATACAGAATTTTTTGATGTAATGATAATTCCTTCACTACAATTATCGAATAGTGAGTGAGACAATGTTACATTTACATCATCCTAGCATTTCTGCCAATGAATGTGCCATTTGAATATTAAATGTTGTTATTTTGACCAGTTATGATGTCGGTAGTTTCTTTTACTCAAACATGTTCTTCATATAGCTAGTAAAACCAGGAAAACTTATCATTTTGTAGTAATCTCTGAACTTCTCCAGAGCTCCAAGTGAAAAAAGCTTCGACTGACCAGTACATGGTTCTGGAGATGTCATTATTTTGGCCGTTTCCAAAGTGAAAAGAAAAACGCTCTTCTTCAATGCAGCCCTAACTAAATCCAAATGACCTAATGCAGGTAGATTATTTGGAGAATCCAGAATAATCAGAGTAGCCAAACACGTGGTGCTCTTTAATGTTCAATATGTAAACCAGGAAACCATTTAACCAGCATATCAAAAACCCAAACTCCAAAATGTTAGTGATGCATCTCTACATAACATATAACAACAATGGAGCTGCAATATTTACAAACAACCGTTAGCCTTTCTAGGAACTTGTGGTCAAATTCATTTACCAATAGCCTCTTTGACACTGGATGCAACAGGCAGGATGTTTTTCTCCACTAGCTCCATGGGGCCAGGCCGCTGCGCAATCTTCTCATTGAGATCATCGGCCAGTCGAGCTCTCTTAAGCTTCAGCTGCGTAGCCTGCAGTGATGGCTCTGCCAAAGTCTCTGTCCAATCAACATAAACAGCAATATTTAACTCACAGACTGCCATCAACAGCCAATGAACCATGACGGGCCCAATCATCCTCAGTCGGCCCCGGTCGGCATGCAGTGTGTGTGAGGGCTTTTACCTTGCAAGATGTGCATGCGCACCAGCTCGGCCCTTTCTGGACGACTCCGAATCTTGTGCTTTAGAAAATTCTCTGTCTACAAAGAAATGATGAAGTGATATTCAACAGGAAAGGATTGTATAATATTGTGCTCCTTTAATATGAATCGCATCAGGTAAAAATATCTCTTCAGCACCTGACGCAATTTCGGGAATGATGAGGACTAGAAAATACTACCCATGCACTTACCCTGGCTCTCTCCAGACTGCGGATCTGTTCATGGAATGCCGCTGGGCTCTTGAGAGCTGCAAACATTACAGCACATAGAGTGAGATTCTTCACATACAAACACACATGGCACAGCTGGTGTAACTGCATGCTCGGTTAGGACTTTCAGGTTTGGTAGTGGAGAGTAAAGTTATGAGTAACGGGAAAGTAAACCCTGCTGTGCGTTTGCAAGATAAACTGTAAACACTCCTAAGATACTGACTTTTTTTTTTAAACAATTCAACAATGACTTAATTGAACATTATCTCCAGCTTCCAGTACAAGGGTTTGTGTTGAAGGGTACACGGGTACTCACGTGGCATGATACCCTGTTCAACAAGCTGCTCCCGAGTGCGTCGCTGCTGCAGTCGCAACTGAAGGACTGTTAGAAACAATAGCAGGGTCACTCTCATCATGTGATTACATAGCAATACACACAAACCAGATAAGACAGGAAATCAGACTTTCAATCAGAACACTGTTTTTCCACAGGCGCGCACGCACGCACGCACTTTTTATAACAAGTTATAAAAACAAACATTAAAATTTAAAAGTATTTATAGTGTAAGTGGGGAACAAATCAATAAGACATCTGGTGATGATTAACATTAAGTACAGCCGCATTAATATATACACAGAATATTTGCAATACATACAAACGATTAAACAACGTACACATTTAAAAGAGGAGCCAAAAGTAAAAGCAGGTATTCAAAATGCTACAACAATACGGACTATGCTACATTCTCCCGTGAAGACTGCTCACTGACGATAATACTTATGGAGAGTGATCAACAGTCAAGATTCAGATTGGAACGATATCTGTGGTTTGCAGGAAAAGGTACTAACAAATGTGTTGTGCTCCTTGTTTAACGTTGACTTCATTGCAAAACAAGGATCTAATACAATAGTGCATGTACATAGTGCAAAAGCTCAAATTTGCTGCATTCGGTGATGCCAAACCGCAGCACAATTCCTGAGCATTGCTTCTTAGCAAACAAGCTAGAATTTCATGCATGGCTAACTCAATGAGTCACTTCTCTGGATTTAAGCAGCTGGTTCTGTTTGGTTCTTTGCTGGGGGTAAATGTCCATGATTACAATAACCTACTTTCAGGATCATCATTGTACGGACATTTGCCTGTTTTCATTTGCCAGTTCCTTTACTGTGAGCTACGTGGGATAGCAAAGTTTAAACAAACCACAAAGGCAGATACCAAAATTAATAATAGAGAAAAAAAAAACACTTTTAAAATGGATTTGCTGCTATCTCTCTGTTAGCACCTGAGCTGAAGGCGTTCCGGCAGACAGCATGGCGCTCCACTCCCAGACATGCCATGATTCCTCGGGCAAACACTCTTGAGCACTGAGGCTCAGTGAAGAACCTTAGAGCTTTCCTTTCCAAATGATCTTTCCAAATCTACTGCTTGCATATTCCCTCTTACTCCAGAGCAGATCTTACCGAATGTCCGACTGTTTGTGCACACCATGACGAGGGTGAGAGAGGCGGGAGCTGTACGGTAAACACTCCCACCCACTGCATCATCGGCTCGCTATAAAACCTGTCCCATAATTGTAATGCCCTTCTGAGGAACGAGACTTCTTTCTGCGTTTGGAAAATTCATAGGCAAAGAAAAACATTTCCTGGCATTGGCATTTTATCAAATCCAGTTTCAGTCCCATAACAAAAAACATCTGGAGAGCTATCTTTGTCTGAAGAGCCTGGATTTCATTTCTGATGCATACTTCAAGCAGTAAGGTGCTAAAGAAAGAAAGGGCAGTGAACGTGCATGCCTGTGGCCGAATGATTGACAGAAACAGAGCGCTGGCAGAAATATGTACACTTCCCCTTAATGACACGGGGACCTCGGCAGAGCAACATCGGTCTGATGTTGACGTGCAAACAGCCAACCACACAGAGCTGTGAACTACTCCATGTGCATGCAATAGTGCTGTAAGTTTTCACACGTCAATCAAAAGCGCCAACCCAAACGAGGCACTGAAGCGACGCTGGGAATTCTTGTTCTGCTGCCAGTAATGTGGAATACATGCCGTATAGTTGTCAGGAAAGTTTAGCTCGTACTTGATGACACATTTATCTGCAAGATCATACTTTGGGGTTATAACTATCTAATAAATAAAAGAACAAACACACTGTACTGACAGTGAATACCCAAAAGCATGGAAGATTATTAAGGGTTCAGTAATGTGTCTGAGTCCAATCACATAACATAGCACATGTGACTATTAAACGACATACATTTTTATTTGTCAGTTTAACAGCTGAATGGCTGAAATAGCCTAGCCAAGCCTGATAACAGACTTCCTATTATTGCTACTGACAGCATAATTCCAAAACCTCCATAAAATTATTATTCCCAGATTATCAATATAAATATATATATACACAGTTGATAGTTAAACTAAACTAGTTGATGAGAATGTGCATGAGCATTCACCTGGGCAGATAATGTGAGCATTGGACTCACCGTTCTTGCGCTCGTTAAGAGGTGGTAGGTTCTGGCTGGGCTGCAGGGACAGTTCCTCCATGTCATGGGTCACTGCCTCGCTTTGAGGGCTGGAGGCCAACAGCCCCCCTGCGCCAGCTTCTCCCTGGGCATTCATGTCTCCTCCGAGAGGAGTCAAGGGACTCCCTGGAGATCCGAACCAATGGAAGCTCACAGCCAAACCCCCGCTGTCTCTGATAAACACAGAGAGCTCTGGGATTTCTGCAGGAATGGAGAACAAAAACAAAAGGAATAGATAAGACAGATAAAATGGTTTGCACATGCCTTACAATAAATACTGATATAAGAATGGAACACTAATAGGAATGCATGGCTCTGATAAAACTATTATTATTTATTAGCCCGGACTGATGATATTCTACAACCGGATTTCATGTAGAAAGATGCATGTAATCCTGTAAAACCTTCAGGTCTTGCATTTAAAGCGTGTCACCAAATACAGCTGCAAGAGTCTCTGCTTGCCTACCGCGCGCAAGTCAACAAATTAGAAATACTGCTGTGTGCTACCGACCCCATGTGCGAGATGCCAGAAAACTTTACAAGGCTGAAAATTTAAAATGCATAAACCTGCATTCGAATACATGTACACTAAATGTACAGTTTGGTATAGTGTATGCATTTTAGAACAGCACTATCGTATTTTTTTTTAAACAGAAATATAGGTTCTTTCAAAGGAGATGGCAAATTACTAGGAAAAAAAGCACGTCTTGTGATGCCACTAGCTGCCCACCCCCAATGCCCATCCCAACAACCCCCCCTCCCGTATCATCATGCGTATTGTACAAAATTGGTGTGTACAAGTATGTAATTTCTGGTGAAATTTAAGGAAATAAATGACTGCATGTCATTTATCCAGTTCTAAAATAAATAAATAAATAAATAAA
>JAOUQX010000043.1:10566226-10580296 GCA_028566295.1 Liobagrus marginatus | reverse complement strand
ATGAAGGAGTTTGTAGGAACTGTATGAAGGAGTTTGTAGGAACTGTATGAAGGAGTTTGTAGGAACTGTATGAAGGAGCTTGTAGGTCATGTAACAATATTTACGTAACAATATTTTGTATGAGCTCACTGAATTTTCTTGATTTATTTTGTTTGTTTGTTTTTTTTCTTGCATTTTCTAAAACTGTTTTCTAGTAACTAACATTCTAGCATCGGGGTGTCCAATCTTAGCTGTAAGGAACGGTATATGAGCAGGTTTTTATTCAAACCAAGCAAAAGGCAGAGTCCACTGATCAACGTCAAATGATCAACCAGGTGGAACTCCTGCTTAATTGCAATGAAAAGCGGTATGTCCTTGTTATAAATGTTTTTTTTTTTAAATACCTAGTAAAGAAAATATTGTCATCTTCCTGCAAGAGTTCTTTACGCTTGAATATGTACCAAAATTAGTTTTCATAATAAGCTTCCTATTATATCATAATAAGCTAAAATGCTCAGGACATGAAATCCAGATGTTTAGGACTGGTGAATAAACTGGAATGCCAGCTGGATTTGAATCATTAGAAGTACTCTCCAAGCCAAACGTTTTTGAAATCATTGTGGTTGTTGATCTCAGCAAGATAACGAGCAGAACTGGAGCTGGTTAAAGCTTCTATCAGCAGAGGAGAGCAAAGTCTACTGACCTGAAACCATTGGTGGGGGCGGGGGGTCTTGGGCGTTTAAGCAGAAATGGCATTTTAGCGCTGTGGTTAATGACTACATTGTCTTGTCGTGGTTTGCACAAAAACTTGCACAGTTATATACATTTAAAGCTTGAACAGTCATTTCATTATCTTGGGAATAAGAATAAATAAATAAAAACTTAAAAAAAAAAAAAACTTAAGGCAGTAGGGCTGGTGATCAGAAATGAATTTTTTCATGGCATCATAAATCCTTTTAAGATATTCTTCATTGAATATATTTATAAAAATCCATTCTTTTTTTTTTATGTATACCATTTACAAATGGCCATTAATTGTTGTTAATACTACTCTGTTCGAGCTCAGCATCAGTGTTCACATCTCACTGATGGGCGTGGATGGTCTGGTCATGCTTACAACATTCCATGTTTGTTGAATTGAATGTTGAGGGAAATAAGATGAAAACATATACCACATATATTACACGAAGGCTTTTTGCGGGAAACAACATTTAAAAAAAGAGAAAGAAAGAAAGAAAACAAAGGAGGGTGCTGGGACTATTCTGCATAAATTTAAAGACACAACAAGTACTATTACTAAATTGTGATGGATGTCTGCTGAAAGGTGACGAATTCCAAGTCACATTGATTACTAGCTGTAACAACTACCTAAAACCAAAAAGCACTAAAGGCACTTTTTCTTGACAGCTTTCCTCATTTTTCATGCATGAATGATGCAAACTGATGTTGTTGATGCTGATACAGATGATGTATGTTTCCCATGTTATAAATCATAAATACACTAAAAAGGCTATACTGTTCAGCCTGATTAACAGAATGCTACCAGTCATTCATTAAATCTAGCATTAGTGCTGCTTGCAGGAGCGGGCACTTCTCAAAGTGCTGACTGCAGTTGTGGAAAACGGATTACGCAAGTAGACAGCGTCTGGAGTTGAGGAAAACATTTAGCGTTTCTCCAAAGAGATGACTAGTCTAGCAGAGCGCTAGGCATCGGATCCTTCTACACCATAATCCCTGCGTGGAGACTGCAGCGCCAAATTGTCATCACCTGCATTGCTGTGGTGTGTGAGCATATGGAACTTTTCTGTTGCACTATGTACTGGAGTGAGGAAGCGGAGCTGTTAATGCCTGGGATCAGCAGCAGTGACGAGTACAGCCTGTGCTTTCTCAGAGCCAGCTGCCACTGTGCCGCTCTGACCACACTGCCATCTTTAAGATTTAAGTGCTGATTCGAGCCAGAGCCGGTCGCAGCGCATGCAAAAATGCTACACAAAGCAGTGTTAACGCCTTTCCAGGTGACATCAGAGGTCTAACACAAAATGTGGCAAAGACACCTTCAGAGCAGGCACGCGTGTGTGTGTTTGTGGGTGTGTTTCTGCAGGGAAAACTAAAAAAAAAAAAACCACTTTGTATTTGTTTAAAGTTTGAAACCTCAGCTTTGCTTAACGTCCAGCACAAGCTTTACTGGCTGTGGCCCCTACATCGTCTGTGGATTGTCACTAGTTAGCTCCAACATTCTGGCCATTTTGCCTTTAGAATCGCCGGACTGGTGTTTTGCGAGCTGAAAGAATTTGTGGGTTGCTGTTTTTCTTTCAGCGTAACAGCTACTATGCTGCCATGATGGGTTAGCAGCTTAGGGTTTTATTAGCAAGCTCCAGACGCCTCGTCCCAGCGGCCTGGAATCCATCATTTAGAACAATCAGGGGGATGGGAGACAAACAGCAGCGTATTTACTAAAACCATGGCATTACTCTCCACACGCTATCGGTTTACTCATACCCAGTGGATAAGTGTTGCAAAACCAGTGTTCTGTTCCTCCCACAAAATCGCGCACCCGTCACTGTAAGACATTAAGTGGTTTAAGGTTATTAAGGCAGTGCAGGTGGGTGGGGCGAACGCCATAAGATCTGAGAATTATAATATGTTCCTTAGTAGCGCCTTGATTGTTTTCTGCACTGATCTCCTTAGTTCCCCAAATCGACTACGTTTAGTGACCAACGCGTTATTTTCGCAGTGCTTTCACACATGAATAAACAATACCGTTCACTCCCGATCCTGCCTTTTGGTGCTTTCTGTGTGGTTTGCTGAGGGCTGAAACGTTTGTGCATCGTGTGTTAATCCTAAGTGATTCAGCACCGAGTTGCTTTATGCGTGTTCACTGTTGCGTAACAAACACATCACACACACAGACACACAACTAGAATCAGTACTGAACAAGGCAACATGTACAAAAAGCCAAACATCTGTTACAACAGAGTAGAAGAAAAATCAGATGCCATGGACACAACGGCTGCTGTATCATGGCTGCCGCTGCACTTTGACCCGAAGCAGGAAAATGCAGCTACAAAGAACGTCACTGCTCTGTAAAGCATGTGTGACAAAAAGAAACGCTTCGTCGTCTAAAAGAAAACGCGGCTAGACGATCAGTGTTATTCCGAGTCTGTTTCCATATGGTAATAACGAGCAGATGGAAAGAAGAACACACTTCTGCTAATATCTCCAACCAGGACAAAGGTGCAAAAAAACGAAATAAAATATCAGCGTCATGCAGGCGCTGTCGGTGTCGGTATGACCGCGGCCCTGTGCAGCACGCAGGCAAAAATGAGAGGCATGACTAATCACTCTGGTAATATCAAAATCACTCTGAATAATCTAAACAGACCAAGTCCAGATGGCAGCCTCCCCCTTCTTTTGTTTGCTTTTCGGCAAGAAACACAAGCAACAAGTACCATGTGTTCATCAAAGCGAACGTAACAAAGAAGCCCAGTACAAGCTAAATGATCGAGCGAGGACTTGTGTGCAAATTTGAGCAGGACTTAACTGCTCACACAATGCACAATTATATTGTTCTGAAGTGAACAAAGACACGTTTTACTGCACTTTTGGAACTTTGTAGGTAAGTTATGGCCACTATGGGCAAAAAGTATTAGTGGGAAGAAAGAAGTAGTTGTTTTATTTTTTCATCTCTACATTACGGCACAGTTAAAAGCTTTTCTTTACATAGTCCAGCTTGTTAGCTAAAGTCAGAGCTCAGGGACCACCATAGAGTCGTTGCTGAGACCACGATGCTAATATTCCGAATTTATGATTAATGATATTTTTATCTGCAGTTGTGATCGGACAGGTAAGTGCTTTTCTTTTGGTCTTCGTTACATTATAATCTGATTAAAGCAGCAAAAACAATAAGCGTGAAGAATTTCATGTTATTTGACAACGATTTATTCACAACTGGAATTTAGGGCTGGAATAAAATCGCAATAGGACAAAACGCAAAATTTTTTCATCGCAATTTCACAAAGCAGACTCACAGGAAGCAGAAAGTTGCCTTGCAGCGCTGTGCTTTGACCTGTTAACATTTACAATGGCATTTGTTAAACTAGTTAAAGAAAAATGCTTCACATACTTTCATCATAACATAGGCCTGGCCTACAGGAAATTGTTTTAAAGTTTGTTTAATAATAAAAGTTTAATAATAGTGTGTCGGTTGTCTTTGTTGCATAATACAGAAGATTAAAATATAAAGCTTCAAATATCATCGCATATTAAATCGCAAAACAGTGGAACCTCGGGTTACGAACGCCCTGGCATACATATAATTCAGGTTACGAATCGCAGTTTGTCAAAAATTTTGCCCCTGGTTATGAACAAAATTTCGGGATACGAACATACGAACGTCACCCACGCTCTCCAGTGCAGCTCGTCGCATCAGTTAGCGTCCTGTGTACCTAGCAAGAGCATTGTCTCAGCGTTCGTGCCAACACTGTGCCTTTATTTCGTTAATATTCGTTAGTGAACAGTATCGTATCGGGATACGAACTTTTCAGGTTACGAGTAAAGTTCCAGAACGAATTATATTCGTAACCCGAGGTTCCACTGTATTGGTAAAATAATATATATATAAAAAATGTTTTACTTGCAATTACATTATTATTAGTGAAAATAACAAGTAGAACGGAAGCTAACTTGTGTAACGTGTTGACCATTCCGTATGCGAGACACCGCACAATTACTAAGTCACTATTCAAATGTAAGCAAATGTGTGAGATTGACCAGGTCACCTTCTTTTCACAAAAAGTCAGCTTTTCATCGGCACGTGTAGCTGGATCTTCAGACTAGAACAAATGGCACACCAGTCTCACAATGACCTGCTCGCAAAACACCTACAAAGCCAATGTACAAGGTGTGTGGACTTCGATCGGAAAATTACACCGACAATTCCGTAGACATGGTTCTTAAGACAGAGCGAGCAGAATTTAATGTCGCGATAGAGGAGTGTGTCGGCAAAAGATGTGACACACACCTCTCCTGAAAACTCCGAGAGAAACCAACCAATCAGAACACATTTCAAAATCCTGAGAGTGGTTTAAAGCTTTCTGTGTTAAATACGTTAGACTTCTCCTCAATGGCTTTTGAGGTGAAAGTAGATTCCTCGAGTCCCTCCTACTGTAGCATGTGGTCCAACAGATTTGCTCTGATGTGGATCTTCAGGTTTTGCACAAACTTGTGCAGTTACACACAGTCATGTTCAAAAAAACAACAAAAAGGGACGAACCGAACACTAATAGATTCTGAAATTTATATCATATTTCTAAGACACGTTATTCGTTCAAACCATAACTAATAATAATAGGCATTTAACCTGAACACTACTAGTTTTTACTACTATATTTTGTGTCAAGAGCAACAATTAGAACTCCAAAATCAGGCCACCATCCTGAACTGTGTCACTGTGATCACGCCGGTAACCAGAAGTGGGCCACTATTCCCACAGGACTTGATTTAATAAACACGCAGGAAGGTCAAACACTAGAATACCGAAATCCAGGCTAGAACACAACAAGAACCGCAAATAATCATTCATTGTTATTGGCATAATTAAATGTTTGCGGATGGCGATTCGACAATTTGGATTTTTGCAGTCGATACCGAGCACCGATTTGTTGTCATGGTGACCGACCGATCCTGATCCAGATGCTTCAAGCTTTATATAACTGATATGTAGCTCTCTGATCACCGTTACCCTTCATTCAGATAAAATAATACTACACGTGTTGCCTTTGTTTGATATTTGTTACATTTTTACAGTCATTATGTAATATATGTAATGTAACGTAACTATTGTTTTAACAGAGTACTAAATAATCACTAATTCATTACACAGTGAACATTTAAATATGCCTTTAAAATAGGGGTTATGCAGAACACTATGTAGATCAGGATACTTAATATAAGACAAAAATAAATACAAACTAAGATCAGTTTGTGAGCTCGTCCAAGGTTAGTGAGTACCGATTATTGGCCGATACCGATCGGCACATCCCTACTTGTGGAACAAGCCAAGTGTTACAGACTGTGAGCGTTGGAGCTGTGGTTAGGAGGGAGGGACGTGATCTTACTGATGTATATTAGTTCAACCACGATGCCTGTACGATGATGTCCTAAAATCAAAAGTGCTTTAGAAGTGGGCAGAATCTTTTGTAGGATTGAAAATGTATCTTTTACAAAACCAAGGCTAAGAATACACGTGCAAAGGTGTTTGCTGATTAACTAATGTATCATAACCATCCTATTTTCTATCCAAATGATGACAAATTCGGTTTAAAATGAACACTCCTTTATTAAATGTGTTTATTTATTAGACGCTATGGTGTGCTTAGCAATTCTGCTGCTGATTTCATAGGTCGGTATTCTTGTTTTTCCTGCGAGTAGTTAGCAGGAGGTCATTGATGGCACAGTTACAACAGAGTTTAACCGAAGACAAAAAAACTCAATCTCAAAAGTAATTAAGTGGTCGGCACACTGGCGCAGTCGGTAGCGTGAGCCGACATATACAGCTATTGCTATTGCGGTCCAGATGGCCAGAGTTTGATTCCGGCTGGCGGTCCTTTCCCGAACCCTTTTCCCACTTTCTCTCCCACTTCGTTTCACCCTGTTTTATCAATAAAAGGCTAAAAAAAAAAACTTTTGGGGGAATGAATAAAAAAAAAAGTTCTTTAAAAAGTAATCAATTGCTAACAGTTTCAGAAAAACCTTAAAGACTAAAGAGCAAAAGCTTATTTTCTCATTGCCCTCACAATGTTGTCATGACATTAATGAAGGCTCCAATATAGAAACAGTAAAGACAGCAAACCACTGACTGAAAGACCCGGAATGCATTGGCGCTACATAAACAACTCGATTTTATTATCGTCGGCTTGGCTAGTTAGCGATGTACGTTGCGGCGTGCACAATGACGCCAATGAAAGTCAGCAGTGTGAAAGCTGATCTGCTTGAACACAATAGAGAGGTTAAAATGCCAGACAGACTAAAAGATTATAGCGCTCCTTCATCAAACTGTTTACCAAAGATCAATCAGTGACTAAACCACACTAGCGCCATTAGCCACAAGTAGCCGAATGGCATTTTGGGTAGGCAAGCCAAAATAAAAGAACAGACTAATGTAATGATTCATGCAATTCATCTCTATAGATACAACATGCTCATATATAGTTGCACCAAAGAGTAAACAGTTAGCCACACGGTAGCAGAGTGGTTAGCACTCCTGCCTTACAGCAAGAAGGTCATTGGTTCAATTCCCACCCAGGGTGTTTGTATGGGGTTTGCATGTTCTCCCCGTTTTGCGTGGGTTTTCCGGTTTCCTCCTGCCTCCAAACACATGCGATTGTCCATAGGAGTGAATGGTTGTCTATCTCCAAGTGTTAGTACTGCGATTAACTGCAGATTGTACAGGATGTACCCCGCCTCACACCCTAAATTAGCTGGGATAAACTCCAGCACCCCCACGACCCTGAACAGGATAAGCGCTAGACAATGGATGAAGAAACGAATGAATGAGTAAGCAGTTGTAGAAGGGAAATCACGCTCTGGTGTCACCATTTCAAGGCCGGTTCCTGATCCTCATTTTGTCTCTGGGAGTGTTTTCCTGCCACTGTCACTTCTGACTTGTTCTTTATGAGTATATACAATTTCAAAATGTATATCCTGAATTCACATATCTTTATATATATTTCTGCGAAACTGCCATGTAAGAATGTTTAAAAAAGTTGCCAATGTTCTTACTTGGCAGTTTCACAGAAATAAAAGTTAAGACGGTTCAACGTAGATGCCAACCAGCGATCACATGGTAATAATAAAGACTAGGGAGAGAAATGCCCTGTTTAATTAATACCAAATAAAGATAATCCTTATTAACTAGAATACATCCAAGTGCTATTTAAAAGCTAATGCTTATGTTGACGTTATAACGCCCAGCATTTTTAATGTTATTCTATTTAAGAAATCTATAAATAACGTCAGTTTAAAAAGTTCAAAGGAAACCGAAATCTTTGGATCCTATTAATGAGTAAAATATAACGGCATTCATTTGCATATCTAGTGTATTATTTAAACGACTGGGTTTTAATCTGTTTTAAGCAGTCATGTGGTATTCATTTTTGTTAAATGGGCCCGTAGTCCTTGTAGAAGACTTCAAAGTCATTGATTAAACACTACAATCGGCGTGATAATGACCTTCATTCCTGTAGAAAACAGGAGAAACGAGTTTAACAGACTGCAGAAGTGTCGTAGTGTAGAAGCGTTCTTTCTGTAAGTGTGAATGCGTGTAGCTCTGATTTAACACAGCCGCAGCGCAGCGCTCATTAGCTACACGGACAGGAAGCGCGCGAGCTCCTGAAACTCCCTTATATTAAAAACAAAGCTAGCCTAGTATGAAGTGTTCACTTAGCTGTGGTCGGTTAACTAGCGATTTTTCCAGCACTACAACATAAAAAGAATCCGGTGCGAATTAAGAAGAGTTCGTTTTGCGTGTTTAGACGACCGGTCAATCAGGTAATTGTAAACGAGCCAAGTAACAGCGACCAACGCGCCTAATGTTTATCACCGCCCGGTGACGGTGTGCTATATGCTAAGCTAGCGCTTGATAAGGGTAAGGCAGAGCTAGCGCATAGAATGAAATAAGACAAACGCCGTCAACAACAAACACGTCTGCAGCCTTACCTTGTCCTTCAGAGCTGTAGCGGACGTTCCGGCCTGAATGTAGTTTAATGGCCCATTATTGTTCTCAAAATGAGCATTTCGTGTGCTGGTTAACGCGTAGCCAGTGTTTTTCTCTAGTGCTGAAGTTTTGGTGGAAATAAGATGGCCGCTGCTTGACTACTCGTCTGAACTCTGTGACGCAATCTGGAGTCTGGCAAAACTCTTCTGGCTCCGTCCAAATGCGCAAAGTAGCGCACTACCAAGTACGCCGGAATGATGCGTCATCTATTCTAGCATGCCATTCAAATCCAACGGGTTATTCTCTCACTATATAGTACCGCAGTATGCAGGCTTGGATGTAACTTCTTGCAACTTACTATTAACGGCGACAGGGGGCGCCAAAACATCTACCGGTTCATAAACTAAATCGTTAGTTTCACCTAACAGCACGACTGTACACACACTGTAAAAAGGAGTATATGTAGTGTTTTTATCACTAGACATGTTTTATGTGTGGCGCATGTGAATATAAATAATATAAGAAAACATTAAGTAAAATATTTGACTCAGTCCTCTGCCAAAAAGTTCATTATGAAAATCAAATCTTTGCATTGGTCAAGTTTATATATCACTTGAACAGGATGCTCAGAAATGCTTATAGTGAGTCGGTGGTAAAAGTTATCAGATAATCCTAAAAAAAATCCCACACACAAACACGTCTCACACTACCACACCTTACTGGTAAGATTCTTTTAATGTAGGCAAAAGTTTAAAAAGTGCAAATATTTACTTTATTTACTTTACAAACTGCATAAATATTCAGCTACAGAATTCATAGACTGTACATCATTACATTTGAGAGACAATAAATCCCACATAATATACACAAGGCAAATTTTATATCATATAAGCACACTATATTTTAGATGTCCAACTTTGCCAGCCTTGATTGAATAAAATTACTTCTTTGGTTTGTTCTTCGGTACTGAAGCAGCATCCATGGTATTGTGTAGGAATTCATGAAGCTGCCTGGCATTACTGGCACTGCCCAGAATCTCACTGAGCTTTTCCTGGCTCAGAGTGAGCAGCTCAGCCAAGCTGGCAGCATGCTTAATAAGTGCCCTTACATTTTTAACGTTCACTCCAGGCATACGGAGCAGGAAGTCATACGGACCGGGGTTGTACAAGTCTACTGAATCTTCTACCACCTCTGATTCTGCTGTAATGGCCTGGGCAGTGAGGGCATCGGGCTCAGGTCGAGCATGCTTGAGTTCCTGAAAAAGCTGCGCAGTGGCATGGGGTGATGGGCACCAGAGCAGCCTCAGTCGGGGGAAATGGAGCGTCAACAGGGTCAGTTTGGAGGTAATGTCATTGGCTGAGATCTCCTGACGCAGCTCGTTACGGCCTACCAGTGAAAATGGCTTGGCCGGATCGAATTCAATAAGCAGCACGGGCCGGCGGTAGAAGCGGCTCATGGAAAGACACTGAGTGTACAAACGGCCGCTCTGCATAGAGCCGATCAGGTCACTCACGCTCTTGCGCTCCACACAGATTTCAGGAGTCAGGATGTAGTCTCCCACCTCCAAGGTTACGGGCTCGATGTCGAGTCCACGCCGGTGTAGGAGGGAAGGAAGCTCACTGCGAAACTCTCGCATGTCTACAATCACTCGACTCAGCTCTTTGACTACCTCCTGTCCACCTGCGAAAAACATTTAACACATCAAAACAAACGAATGAAGTGATACTCCATGGCAGGTGATGCATCTTGCCCATTCTCATAGCTACTGTGAGTTTTATAACCATGATGGACAAATGACACCACGTGTTTGGAGTTGATGACTTGCCTGCTTTTCGAGTGTCTGTGGCAGCGTGAACAGGTTCCTGACTACGGTCCAGGTCTAGGTTTGTATCTCCTCTGCCTTCTCTCTCCTCTGGAATTACCATGCTCGCCTTTTCTCTGAATCCAGCATACAATACAGAAAATAACTTTTCAAACGTTGCATTCACATTAAACTTACAATGATTTAGTCTTCAAAAATGTTTTTTAAAAGAAATTGTAAATAAAAATAAGTGAAATAATATACCTTATCAGCTGTTCAAATGCTTGTTTTTCTTTACGTAGAGCAGTGAGATACCGCTGCTCCTCTGTGGAACCACCATAAATAAGAAAATACACCCTATAACAGGGAATAAATAAATATAAGCAGGAAAAAAAAAAATGTTAGACAAAGAATTTCCCAGTGTTGAAAGACAGAGAGAGAATATATCCAAACAATACGGTACCTGAGAGGTTTTCCTGGCCTGCTGGCTTTGTATACCTCCAGCTGGCGAACAAAGCTGATTTCAGCATCATACAGCACCACAAACATGGGCTCGACCTCCTTTAGCACTCGCGTTAGACTGTATGGATCCGTGCATCCTTTAAGCGGATGAATGACGGTCATGGGTTCTTGAAGAACGCCATAGTAGGAGTCTGAAGTAAGATTGAGAAGAAACTGTCCATCATTCACATCCTGCTTTATTTCCTGTTCTCCCTCATCTCCACTGCTGATCATTTGTTCCACCTCGGCTTTTTTCTGCTGCTCCAACATTTGCGTGAGGGTCAGTGATGGTCGCTGTTTCTTTCGGCCACGTTTAGCATTTTTGGCTTGTGGCTTCCTGCCTTTGGGCATGTTTCCTTCATCTTTTCTGAGATAGCTGTAGCATTGTTTAGTTTTCTCAGGCAGCTGCACACACTCGTCTTTACCGATGGTGCGTGAGTAAAGGCGAAGTAGTAAAGAATCAGCACCTTTCTGAATGTACTCCTTCAGCTGAGCACAAGTCCTATCGTCACTAGCGCAGATCAACACCCGGCCTGGATTACAAGCATTCAGACACGTTTGGGTCTCAAAAACACTGACGTAGTAAAAATGTAACATGTTAAAAGTGTTAACGCATCACCTGGTTCGTGTTCAGAGCTGCTCATTTCCTCTTCAATCTCCTGCAGCACCTCGGTCAGAGCCTCCCACTTCGGATTCTTTTCAAGCACAAGCCCTCTTTTTGAAGGCACTGTGTGCGTCACACACACAAAGAAACCATGGCATTCTCGGTATCTATACAATCATTTACCACATACACTATATTACCAGAGATTTATGGACACTTCACCAGCAAACCCATAGATGTGATTTTCGAAAACCTTTGCCACAATTTGACAGCAAACAAATTGTCTAGACTTGTCTTTGTATGTTGTAGCATTACTATTTCCCTTCACTGGAACTGCGAGGCCCAAACACTGTTGCGACTACACCCCAGACCGCCTCATCCAACATTAGTGCCTGAACTCATTATTACTATAGAAGATAATTAAATAAATAAATATCCACAGCCACACTCAAAAATCTTGTGGAAAATGTGCACAGATGTGCGGCAGTTATTATATGAGTAAGACTAAGACTAAATCTGGAATAGGATGTTTAAAAACACGAGTTCAAAATATGACAGTCAGGTATCCAAAAACGTATAGTGTAAATATAGTGTATATAATGTAGGCAATATAGCGTAAATATAGTAATACCCTAACATGTGGTGTTCTGGTCAAACCCACTGGGTGTCACTGTGGTATTTGCAAAAGAATATATTTAAGCGACTAAAGTGTAGGAATATATTTATTTTATTTATTCTTATATTTTTATTCTAAACTAAAGGCTGTAGCGTTCGCCATTGCACAGGAGAAAATGCCATAACCTCCAAATGGCAGGAAATGTATGTACCAGAGGCACTTGGTTTTTCTTCCACTTCAACTTTGAGTTTCTTTTTTGGCTCAGGAACGCGATACACTCGGCTACGGGCATTCACAAACATCGACGTGCTGGAGTCCAGGAACAGCCATCCTGGAGAGAAGATGAAGATCACACACTGCATTAGTTTTCTTCTGTTATCAGATATACAGTCTGCTACATCACGGATCACCAGTTAATCTTACCTGAATTGCTGCCAAAGTTTTTCTGGCTGGAACGCAGAGACTCCAGCAGGTTAAGGAACGTGACGCAGTCATACTGCGTGAGGTAGAGCAACAGAGTTCGTAAGATCTTCTGGTCTTGCACTAGAGATTTGGTCTTGGCGCCCAGCTGATGCCACAGGGGATCGAGGTAATGGCGAATGGTCTACAGAAGCAGATGCACACAATACACCACGTCTTTTATTAACGTGTGGACAACTAAATATCCCAAATCCACACACACCCCTACACACGCACACAGAGCCAATCGACTTAGTTAAAAGGTTTGTATTTTTGTGTCTTTCTTTTCAAGTCACATGTAGATTTAATTTTTACTTTACTCTTTCGCAGTGTCTTATCTGTAATTGATCATGTTTTAAAAGTAACGCTTATTCCAATGCACATGGAATAATGTACTCTGGCATTACTCGGATCTGACTGAATTATTTCATTTATTAATAGTTAGTTAGCTCTTTTGTTTATCCCGCTAGTGTATAAAAACTAATAACAATTAGAATAGTCTTCGTTGGGTGTCTCGCAGGACAAAAACAGCACAAATCATTATACAATAACTTACAATGAAATAATGGATTGTGTGCCGGTTACATCAGTAAGTTAGTAAGAACATATTAATTAGAGTTAATACATATAGAGTTTTCTCTTACTTTTTCAAAGGCACTTCCTAATGTATTCTCCAGCGAGAGGTCCTCTGCCTCCAGAGACGGGTTGTAACGTTTGAGCTCCTTCAAACAGGCGTTCATGATGTCCAGAATGGAGCTCTGGATGGCCCTCATCGCTGGAGTCAAATGCACATGCAGCTCCACCACATCAGGCTTGTGCCTGTCTAGCACACTGTTCACTGAGGCTTGGAATCTGTAATTAGCCAAGACACACACACAGTACAGAGCTTACGACATATAAAAAAGTGAACCCAACTATAATTAAGTCATTGATTTTACGATTGTGCTTATACCTGGGCCAGAGAAAGAGCTTCTTCACAAAGAGATTCCTCATAACTCGCTCGACTTGACAGAAGCCCGTCGAGAAAGCTGTGGCCTTGTCTGTGAAAGCTTTGATGAAGCCAGTCTTGTTCTTTTGCCTGTATAGTCTCAAGATAAAGGCCTCTTGACATGACTCAATGATCTTATGGGCACGGTAGACAAGGATTCCTGCAGGCAATAGTTCAATAAGCCAAAAAGGTTATCATATAGAGAAACAAGAGTAAGGCCAGGACAATTCATATGTTTCAATACACATTTTTAAAATGACTGATTAACAGAGAATACATTGTCATTAGAGAATTCGAATACATAACATATAGGGCTGGGCGATATGGCCAACAATGTTATCACAATAAAAAATTTCATATCAGTCGATATCGATAATTATCACGATAAATGTCAAATCATTATTTCTTT
>JAOUQX010000043.1:10554607-10566126 GCA_028566295.1 Liobagrus marginatus | reverse complement strand
GTTAGAGTCCATAGCGGAAGCCTGTGTGCTAAACACATGTACAGCTTTACACATGGTTCCAATCATTATATCGAGCACTAATCAAACTATTATCATTTTATCGGGGGGGAAATTATATCGCGATAATTATCGTTTTATCGCCCAGCCCTAAAATTATATCGCGATAATTATCGTTATCGTTTTATCGCCCAGCCCTAATTACATAACATGCATATCACTGAAACGAGATATCATTGAAGATGTTAATAATAATAATAATAATAATATAATGATTGTTCCCCAAACATACACACATAAATCCTAATTTACATTAGCAGCATGTATGTGATTACCACAGGCAAGTAATCTCTGTACTGAAACTGAAAACCTGTTTTTTTTTGTTTCCAATAACCTGGAAAATTATTGAAAGAAGTCAAGAAAAAATAAGCAATAAGTAAAGAGTAGTGTTTAGGTAATGACCTTTTCAACATTACATATTCATGATTAAAAAGGACATAAGAATTGCATTCTAACAGTTTTAGCAGGGGACAAACATGAACAAACATCTTCCCAAAAACATCAATACCCTTCCCCAAACTTCAAGACCCTTTCATTTAGATTTATCGGATCTATATACGTATGATAAAGCTAAAACTGGAATTCTTTTTATATTACCTGTTTATTGGCTGCACAGATTTCATTAGAAACTGGAACTGTTTATAAATATATAAATTGGTATTTTGTACAGCAAATACAAAATATTTTCGATTAATAATAGCCATGAAAAATACTTTTTTGGTAATCATAAAGATTCTCTAACCATGCGAATTATTATCATGGAGCCATTTGATACATAGCAAACTTTGGCTACTTAAAAATAGTCAGCACAATGGATTGACATAAAAACGATGGAGCATTCCTTTACATTCGAACCGTAGCATTCTGAAAAACTGTATAGTGGTCCACATGACTGTAGTGTATTGTTGTCTGTGTCTGTCCGTCCGTCCATCTGCCCGCCTGTCTGGTGTTGTCAGCATGCTAGCACACATGCACTTTAAAAAAAGCCTGTGTTAAATGTACTCTGTTCTTAGCTCTGTGTTGTTTGATGTATCGCCGCCGTCCTATAGAAACGTGTCACTGTGTACTGCCCCAGCTAACATTATACACGACTGGAATAACAATAGGAATGAGATGACCCAAGCCTACGCTCACTTCCTGTCAAAAGTCACGTGGTGCGATGATCGCTGCATAATAAAGCATTTATAAACATTACCTGAGATGAGGTGAGCAGGGATTCTGTCTGTGAGGAAATCCACCACCAGGATGCGGCTGGTCACGAACAACACGCCCCCTTGTGTGTACACATGGTAGCGTTCAGTGCTCTGTATATCACTAGTTATGGTCTTAGGAAGGTGGGTCACTCCTTCAGCTCTCAGCTGCTCCGTGAAGAACTCCTGAAACAAGCACACGGCAATGATGAGAGTTTCTGTCGCAAAACGGAATAAACAGAATAAACTCGACCACCTTTCAGTGCTGTCTGTTGCCCTGTTACCTGTTCGGGAGTCGTTGTGTTCAGCAGCAGCACCAGACTGCCTTCCTCTGAATAAACCTTCATAAAGTGTAACAAAATGCGGTCGATACCAAGTCCTTCTGCCGTGACCAGTAAGCCATCTGTAGTGAAGAGACTCAGAAACATTTCTGTTTCGTACTCGAGCAGCGGTCCCGCCATTTTCTCCTTTAAACCTTACTGTAGCAGCAACGTCTTAAAACACAGCGGCATTAACTGACACCAATGTGCTGAATCCGAAATGACCGCTCCATAAACAAGTGCACTACAGACTATGACAGTATGAAATGATAACGCGTACAAGCTAGTCAACTTTAATTACAATAGCGCGCCATTCAGGATTCAGCTAGTGCGTTTAAGTGATTTATATACTCGTAAAAACTTCAAAAACACTTAGGTTACATGCCGAAACTTCACCTATATCTATATCTAGACATTATATTAATTTAGGTTTTAAAGTTACGAATAATAGATTGTGACAGATCTCGGTTAAACTGTAGCCCTACAGAGTCATGTGACAGCTCGAGCCGAGAAAAGATGAATCCACTTTGATTCTGCGCCCTCTAGTGCACTGGAAGTTACAATACATCTATTTAATAATGAATCGTTTTTTTTTCTTGGTGGGCAAAGAGAAAACACGAATATTGTCGATTAACAGGAAATATTGACTAGACTTTAAGGAAATATTAAAAAAGAAGAACATTGTAAAAGAATGTAGCATGTTAGTGCATTGATTTGAGTAATAAAAAGAACAGTAATCTGTAAATCAGTGACAATCAGATCTATCTCTTCTTTTCTCCTGTATGCAATCCAGCCCTAGTCCAGACATCTGATTCAGTTAATCATTTAATCATTGTCTGTAGCAGGTGTGATTGATTAGGGCTGGAACCAAATCCTTGAGGAAGGCACATCTCCAGGAGCAGTTGATGATAAATAACTTTGGTAGTTTCCTTAATTACAGGTTGGAAACACTTAAAGATGTCAGAGATTCTTTGAAAGATCCTGCATGTTTACTACTTAAACAAAACTTATTGAGGAGAAAGCCAAGTCCCATGCTACAGAGACTGCATAACACATCCTTTTTTTCTTTTTGGAAAAGTCCATTGTGATCTACACTGTTCCGTTTTATAAATAAGAAGACATGAATTTGTCACCACCGTGAATAATAGATACTTGTGAATAGATGTTGTAAGTAGAAGGTTGATTCTCTAAGTTTGGTTTGACAGAAAATGAACAGCGCAAGGTTTTGCCAACAAGATAAAATCAGTAGAAGGGCCAATGTGAATAAGCATCACACAATCCACTGTGTATTTCTGAGGTCACTGTCTGTGTTATTACGTTGTAATTACTGTTATTACTTTGCAGAATTATTACATTGTAATTACTGTTATTGTGCAGCCCGATTAAAATGTAATTACCATGTTATTACTTTGCAGCATTATTACAATGTATTTACTGTTATTACTTTGCAGCGTTATTACAATGTAATTACTATACTAGTACTATACATTATTAAATTGTAAATACTACGTTATTGCTTTGCAGCATAATTACATTGCAATTACTAAGTTATTATGCAGCGTTATTAAAATGTAATTACTATGTTATTACTTTGCATTGTTATTACATTGTATTTACTGTTATTACTTTTCAGCTTTGTTATTACAATGTAATTTAATATGCTATTACTATGCAGGGTTATTACAACGTAATGACATTACTATGCATTATCGATATTTATTCAAGCTGTAGTCAGTAAGGATCTCACGTACACCATGTTCTTTATTTCTCTTCTCCTCTCATTTTGTATTCTAAACCCAGGTCAGCTCCACTGTAAAGACTCCGCTGTAAATTTCCTTCAAAAATGTATCGGAGTGCACTGTAATTGGACAAACTGACATTATCGATCACTGTAGTATGGGACTCATCAGAACATTTGATCAAGAGAACAAAGGAAGCAATATGCCATGTTTGCATATATTAAGCATATTGGCTAACCTGTATCATGCATCTCAGCATCAACAGCAGAGATAAAGCAGTGTTGGCTTTAAAGCAGGCGGTTGTTATGGGTGATTTGGAAATTGGGCTGTTTTTTAAAGTGTGGGAGTTCATTCTGCTGTGCGAGGGATTGCAACCTGCTAAATGCCAAATGCCCTTCTGTTCCAATATAAACTTCATCATGCCAAGCTCTTTATGTAGGAGGCAAGTCAATGAAGGCAAAAAAAAAAAAAGGTCTTATTAGGTCACCTTTACAGCCACTACGGGGCATGGAGGTTGAACTGTGAACCTGAGACTACCTGTAGGAGGTGCTCTAAGTAAAGTTACTCTGAACGATGCACACAAAAGACAAAAGCACTGGCATTTATTATTAGTCTAAAACAGACCAACACAATGAACCAAAGCAAATATACCTTTCAAAACAACCCTAAATCTCCACATTAATAAAATGGAGTTCTTTCGATATATGTTAGATTTAAATTGCAATAGCAACATATTAACATCAAGGTGGACTGGAAAGTTATTTTATTATAATTAATTATTACATTATAACATTGAGCTTTTCTTCCTAATAATAAAACAGCAGTGTGACAATGGTAATACTTTTTAATCTATTAAAGAATAACAGAGTTTTGGATCAAACAGTGACTAGTCAGAAGCTTTGGCTTTAACTTGTACAGGTACAAAGTATCAACAATATGCATAAAAACCCGTATACATTAATTTGAGTTTGATGTAACTGTGGAAACGTGCTTTAATATTAACCTGCGGTTGGTTGTAGAAGCTGAACTACAGTCCAAGTCGCTGTTATAGAAAATGATTCAACACCAACTGGCAAATGAAAATACGCTGTGGTAAAACTTAAATAAATAAAAAAAGAAGACATTCTGATTTTTTACAAAACCTTTTATTGAAGATTTGGACATCCAGTGACATAAAATTTTCCCAATAAAATGAGTTAAAAATATGGCATCTGTAATGTTCAAGCAATCCATTCATCCATGCATCCATCCATCTATCTATCCATCTTTCGTATGGACTGTTCTTAATGGCTTAGATTCACTGAACAGTATAAAAAGTGAACGATTTAAAACATTTTTAACTGAAATTATTATTCAGGTTACCACAGTAAAATAATGGAAGAACTGTGATAATGCTGTAAATATGAAACCCTTTGTCACGTTGCGGCAAACGGCTCGCTTAGATCCTAGGTTAGAATGAGGGATGACTCAGGCGCAGGCTGTCTAGAACAGGGTTTTTATTCGTTGACCACACAAAACCAGGATCCACCGTGATTTCCAGCTCAAGGCAAGCTGGTGTTCTCACAAACACATTTACAACCAGAATGAACTGCAACGGCCTAGTCACCGTGCACTCCCTAAATACCTGTGTGCTAATTGGTCTTTAATGCCAATCAGCTGCACCTAATTACCTAGTTAACACAAACCTCTAACTTAACCGTGGCTCTGAACTAAACGTGGTTATCAGTGTGTGAGCGTGTGTGTGTGTAAACAAGTGAGCATGTGCAACCAATAACCATAAACCCTGTGAAGCACATGCTTGCCCGTTACACCCTTTTCCCCCTTTAGGTCTTACTAAACGTCCTGCCATTTTGATAAGATCCCCAACAGTGCTTTTATTGGCATTGTTTCTATTCCTAATTGCGGGTTATTGCTTACATTAGGTAATTTAAACAAAATGTTATGCATATAGATGACCCAGTGCAATGCAGTGCATAAATCCCTGAGGACGCTTCCATTGGTAACTAGTAGACTGACCTGTGAGTACACACTCCCTGAGTTCAACAAAGAATTCAGCTTTTTTTTTTTTATACCTCCATTAAATAATCAAACTGGATGCGAGATGGAAATCAGCAAGTTTCTGATGACTGAGCGAGTTACAGTTAACCATCATGTCTTTCAAAGGTTGCCATGGAGATTTCCTCTTCACACCTCTTGGAGTTGGGAGAGCACAATGGGCTTGGACACAAGACTGAAATCAGTAAACGACCGGCTCCAACTCTACTTCCACTTGCTTATTAGTGTGATTAGGTTATGTCAATTTAAAAGAATAGAAGATTCTAAGATATATATTTCTGATTCAAATATGAAGATGTTTGATTAAGGTATAAAAGATAAAAGAGACACAGTTATTTTCATAAGGCTTGAAATGAAACGGTCACAATTCAGACAGAAAAACTCTAAACAATATAGCAAGATTTGCTGCTTTTGTTCGGCGGTGCTGGTAGTTCTATATCCAACAATCCAAAAATAGGACCCACAGCCAAAAAGTCTTAAACCTTCATTTAACATAAAAGCTTCTTCAGATCTTCATCTATTCCCGTCTCACTCAACTGGTCCAGCGAGTGGTAGCGATGCGTGATCTTATCAGCGGTTACCACCACCACACGGACCCCATGCGCATCCTCGCCCAGCTGGCAGCCGATAGCTGAGCTAACCACCATGTCAAGACCCGCATGGCATCCACCCGCATTGCGATGGGAGTGACCCGAAAATACCGCTTTAACACCTGAAAGAGAGCCGGGAAGAGAAGATCCATTAATATTCTGTTTAGCTGTACTGAAAAGACAGGTCAAGTTCGATTTACACTAATTGATTAGCACCGATATGCGTATTAAACGGGGTCAAGTAATACTTCAAGTCATTTTCTACTTCAGGGGAATTATCTTGAAGTAATAACAGATTTCCTCGTCAAACTGGCCGCCATTCAGCTGCTGGCTGATAAAGCAGCGAGAAGTGATGGACATTTCAAAGAACTTGGGCCATCTAGGAGACCTCTTGAGAAATCAATTTTCTGTGCTGATCTGCAAAATCATGGGGAAGGTTCTCAACTCACTCCTTCCTTTCATTAGCCAATGTTGTTTTGCTGATACAGAATGCAAAGTAGCCGGGACTAATCACCACAAGGAAGGCCAGACGGAATGGAATGCCCAAATCTCTCTCTCTCTCCACTGTTGACGTCAGGTGGGATGACAGAGCAGGTTTATGACTTTGGCCTACGACACTAATAGAGGTATTACGTATTCGGTATGTCTATTAGTATAGTAAGGTAAGTAATAGTATAGTAAGTAGAGTAATCTAATAGCAACAATAAGATTTTAGAAAAATTTGTTTCTAATGATGGGTTATGACAGAGAAACAGAAGCAGAAAATAAACAGCGTAGCTATCCTGTGGTGTACGATGTAAAACTAAAACGGGCATGGGAGTGTGTTCAGATCAAAACTCTATTTAAGCTAGATTTTTAATCATAGGACAGTGCAGTACAGTGTGGTACAGAAGTAAAATAAGTGCATATGCTGTGTATTAATGTTCAAGAGAGTGTGTGCCTCAGAAAAGAATTAATCATCTGTAAAACAGTCCACAAAGTCAACAGGGTGAAAGAGTGGCAGAAAAATACTTAGCTAAACCGGGAGTAAAAACAGGAAGTCAAAACCAAAGTAAATGGACAAAACGAAGGCTTCTTCGCCGTTAAACAGAAGATGTAATTCCAGAATATTATGATTACATCTGCGTTATTTCTGCTCACATCTCCAAAGGTGTCTGATTCTAGACTCTAAGCTTACACTGGAAGTGTGTATACAACCCAATGCACTGGAAAATGAATTAACACTTTTTGATCGTTTAACTATAAAGCAAATTATGGTGATCGATTTTTCTTCGTGGCTAGCTGAAAATGATGAAGTAAAGCAAAAAAAAAAAACTGCTTAGCAGCAGCACTACTATTGAGCAAACTCGTAATTACCATTTGTGCTACAACCTGTCCATAGTAAAAGAGGAGAAAATGTATTAAACGTCACATATTAGGGAAAAGAAATAAAAAAAAAAAAAAGTAAAAAAAAGAAAATACAGCCACGAACCAATAAAGCTGATCGTGTTTAATTGTGCCACATAGATTCCAATGAGTAGTAATTTCACGTCCCATGTGTTGCTTTATATTTTTACATTCCATTATAAAAGCATGTTTCACTGTCAGGTTATTTAATACTGTGAAGAGTGTTCGAACAGATATTTGAGTAAGCCAAAGTTTGCCAAAGAACTGAGAAAACAGTGGTAATGTATTCAGAGAATAAACTGCCACACAAAATCAAGTTCTAATGAATAGGGAAGTACAACAGTGATCTGGTTTCGGTTCCCCTGAGACACGCTCACTGTGCCACCAATGACTCCTAGCCGTACATACTTTACGGCTGCCTGCCAAATATGGACGATATCTTAATTCAGCTGCTGTCATCTATCCAAACAACTCGGAGAGACTTTTCATATGTGGAAAGAGAATACTGTATGTGTGTGCATGTGTTATCATTAGGCCACTGGGAATTAATCATCCGACTCGGTCTATAGATTATTTGCGCAACAGGAAGAAAGACAAAATGATCAGCGGGGAGAGCATTTCTTACGCTGCTCATATATCACAGTACGGTAGTTGGTTTATTCCCAAAAGTGCCTTTATCAAATGCTCAATTAGAGATGGCCTGTGCATTTTGTGTGATGTAAATAACTAAGATCCCGTCCAAATGTACGTTGAAGCACAGCAGGAATTTGGCGTGTGTTGAAATTGCTCTCACAATGAATTTGCAGCTTTGCATTAAAAACACAGGCAGCAGCATTTAGTCGGTTTTTTTTCCACTTGCTTGTATCACAGATTTGACTGAACCGGCTTTGGCAGAGCTTTAAACAACGTTTTAAAAACGGATGTAATCACTAATTTTGCTAGCCAATATCCAAATGTCTATTGAATAAGAAACACAATGTGGCATGCTATCATGAGAAACTAATCCGCTACGTGAAGCAGAGCTGACCTTTAAATGGGTTAGTTATCCTGTGGCAGGTTCGTTCCTTTCATACGACACTAAATGTAACATCAGCAATATGCAAAGTATTTATGAACACCCCTTCATGCTTATTGAACTAGGTATAGTTACATTTAACATGATGGAAAATCTCCACTTTGGAGATCATTCTGAGAAATGAATGTTAAGATGTTAAATAAATCAGTCATTCATCTAATCTAGGTGGTGGTGGCTCAGTGGTATAAGGGTCTGGGTCAGTGATCAGAGGGTCGGGGGTTCAAGCCTTGCACCAGGCAAGCTACCATCACTGGGTCCTTTAGCAAGGCCCTTAACCTCACTTGCTCCAGGGGCGCCGTTTGTTCTGACTGACCCTGTGCTCTGACCCCAGCGTATTCGTATGCTGGGATATGCGGAACAAAAACATTTCGCTGCGTGTATGTGATAAATCCGATCTGAAAACATGAAATGTCAGCAATCATTCAGATCTTCAATTATTATAATCGGTTTATTTTCGGGTGTGGATTCTATGGGACATCTATAGAACTGAGAGTTGTTACAGTACAAATAATAATGTATAGGTTAAATGCATTAATATAAACCTATCCTTATTTAGAGCGGGCTGTTATAGAAAATGGATCAACACGTCCAGACCCCAGAATTCAACAACACAGTGGTATGACAGTAAACTAAAAACAATCTTCCACAGTTTCATTAGCAGTGACACTGAAGAACTGTATCGCTAAACACATTTTTCACTCCGAGACAGTTTCTGAGAAGTGGAAAATGTACGTGGCACCCATATTAACCAAATATCTCTAATAAGAACCTGTAAAAAGCAACACAGCTGGGGATCAGCCAGTCAATGGAACGTCATCCTATATTATAGCAAATCTGTGCCTTCATCCGGTTATCTTCATTAGATCCCTGAGCTCAGCCCATTCTTTATCATTTGACCAAAGCAGAACGCTTTCTAATTTGTCATCAATTTTCCATGGATGACAAATTCTCCCTGGGCTTACTCACACTCGTGCAAATTAACCTTGGCTTGCCTTAAGCCGACAGAGGTCATAAAGGAAACAGTTGGTTTATTTATACAGTATATGTTTAAGCAAACAGTCAGACATACAAAAAAATTATTTATTCCACAGAGAACCTTGTTGTTTTAGACCCAAACCCACATTTCGGGTGAACAAGCACAGTCAGCATAAAAAAAGCTTGTTATGACTAATCTTGCTAACCAAAATGTCTATTAAGTAAGGAATATGATAGGAAGCAGCACAGAAATTCAAATGGATTCTTTTTGCCCTTAAGTGGCTTATTCCTTTTATACTACAGAAAATTGGCAACAAATCCAATATGCAATTAATGAATGAACATGAACTTCATGCTTTTGATTTTTTTTTTAAGTTTGGTTTAATGTGGAACATCCTTGGGACAACTTTGTTCCTTTTATCGTTTATGTTACTGCAGCTGTTCCTTCACTAATCCCTATTTTTCCTCGAACTTAAAGTTGCAGTGTTATGCTGCTGAGCATCTCAGATAGTCACAGTTCTCTACCCTAAAAGCATTTCAATGTTTGAAAACCCAATGTTAGCATGTTATGCCTTCACTAGACAACATATACACACAGGATGCTCAATAACAGCAATAAGCGCTAGCTAGGTAGTTACAGCTCCGTGGTACTGTAGTGCTGGTACATGCTACAATATTATATTATATTATGAATTATCGACTGAGTGCAAACTGAGCTTTCCACAAGGTAACGTAAAGGAAGGAGGAGCACAGCAAGGGGGGCAGGATGGATGATAGTAATGCCAGCTGAAAAGAAAATATCCTTTTGCTTCCTTTCTAATCAGCCTTTGCATATTTAATTCATTCAAATGTTGTAAATGAGAACATTCAACAGGAAGTCAAAACCGGGATAATGCACAGAAAACAAAGGCATCTTAACAGTAAAACAGTCTGTGTTTGTAAGAGTGTAAGTTCCATGATATTATGATTCCACCTCTCTTATATCTGCTTACATCTCAGAAGACTCTGATTTAAGACTCAAGACTCTAAGATTACAGAATAGAATTATCTACTACTATAATCTAACGACAATAAATAACTCAAGGCCCTGAGTGAGCAGGAAAGTTTTACTAGGGCACACACAAACTAAAAACATTATCTACTGCAGTTTTATCACTAGGGACAATAAAAAACAAATATATATATATATATAAATCTCTTACTATAAACATGTTCTCCGCACTGAGACATGGACTGACGTGTGGAGATTGTAATTACCATCTATAGCACCACAGACCCATAATAAAAGCTTGTAAAGAGCAACCCAGAGCATGGGGTCAAGCTCGTCGATGGAGAGTCATCCTAGAATATAACAAATCGTTGCCTTCTACCTGTTATTATCCTCATTATATCCATGGCTTTAGTCCATTCATCATCATTTGACCAAAACAGAACAGATTTCTAATCTATCTCCAATTTTCAGGCGGCAACAAAAACTCCCTTGGCTTACTCGCACTAGTTCTAATTAACATCAGCTTGTTTTAAGCAAACAAGAGCACAAAAAGCTATTGCAGTCAGTAAACAGTTAGATATGCTAAATCACGGGTTATTCTCCAGAGAACCAGATTTCTGGTATGGCATCTGTAAAGAAAATATGAAATTTGGCTCCGTGAATGAGAGCTGACAGGATTCACGCACAACAATGTTTCGATTCTCCAGTGCCGCTGTAAAACGAGCGCAGAGGGACATTACGCCAGGGTTTGGTTCATGAACACCTCCGACTACTAAGTAGGAAATCTTACAGTTTGTTCTGCATGCATGAGGAAACTACAGAATAGCTCTGTTAAGATTTTAATAAGCCCCATATAACTGCAGTCTGATACACAGCAGACATCCGTAACCTTGCATAGCCATCCTGAACACTTTTTGTATCCTGCATTTTCTCTAAACTGACCACTAACTCTGCTGATTGCAAATAATGAATAAAATCGATTGCAGAGCTAGACTAGGTGTATGAACAGGTTTCTCTCAGTGTGAGTTTCTGCCACATTCACTATGGAGGAAACGTCAACCTCTGGGATTAAAGCAGTGCTTCTCAATTATTTTTTGGTACGCCCCCCTTTAGGAAGAAGTAAACATTTTGCGCCCCCCCC
>JAOUQX010000043.1:10522059-10543594 GCA_028566295.1 Liobagrus marginatus | reverse complement strand
TCGTAACACGAAGTTTAGCTCGCAGCTAAAAGCCAAAAATCGGCCGAGAGACGACTCGTACCTCAAAAAACTCGTCACTCGTAAGTCGAGGCCTCACTGTATATTGATATTCTAGAATAACATAGCCTGTTAATACAACTAACACAAAAATATTACTAATATAAAATAACGAGAAGCATGTTTAGTTTAGCATAGTTCTCACAGTAGGGATCTTACTGGTATCACTATGCAGCATCTCATTTCAACACAGATTTCCACCCCGTTGTTGTAGCTAACAGTGTCTCCTCATACATAGGTGAAATTTTGGGCACTCGACCCAAATATGACACCGATACGACAACTGACACCTTTTTGTGGTGCTATTTGGGGTGCTATTTGGCAGTGATGTAAATAAAGGTCCAGGTTGAGTGGTGTGGGAGAAAAAGAGGGAGCAGGCATGCTGAGGAAGAAGAGAGCGCTGTTCTGCATATAGCAATATAACTTTTCATCACACCAGAAATTAATCCTCTGTGATCAATAAGGCAACAGAGAAAATCATACCATGCTTTTTACACCGATATAGCAACCATTACATGTAAATAGCTGTATTAATGGCCAATTCATTATACTTTTCTACAGTTCATTCTGATATACTATATATATCACAGTTCATTAATTTAGTGGGATTTACACTAAATGCTTGCAGGCAGTTACAACTTTCCCAGATTTGGATCAGCGTTTGACTATGTGCTCCTGCAGTAATGTTTGTTATAGCTCCCACATGAGTCACACAACACATTTAAAGTAGATGACTGCACCTAACAAATAAAGTTAATTCAAATCAATATTTCATGTAGCCATGGGATGGCACATCAAAGCTACTGATAAATGTAGCAATTCCGCTGCTATTACCGAGGTTTATCTTGCATAAGAGCCGAAATCATTTATGTCCACACACATTTATCTTTCGTATTTCCCCCAGTCATACACTAGTTGGAAGGGTTCCAGTTTAAACCAGTATGCTAGAAGGTCTCCCGCTGACTCAATCATTACCCTTGCTTTATGCTAGATTAACCTTATTAATTATATACAACTGGGGACAACAATATTTGAGACAAACACTAGATTAACGTAATTTGTCCAGGAGGGTTTTTTTTAACCTTGCCGTTATAATCAGAAAAACTACATTTCATGATGATATAAATCTAAAAAAACAACAACAACAACAACCTGTTAATATTATGTAAATATTTACATGAAGACAATTTACAATTGCAACACAATCTTAATTGTTGCCGACTTGACATCTGGTTGTAAATCAATTGTTACAAGGTTTTCCTGATATTTTTATGATATATTTGAACCTATTTCTCTTATCGGATATTAGTTTTGTAATATTAGATCAAACATTATATGGAGCCTTGCGGACAGATTCATCAGAATTTTGAAACCTACAGTTCATACAGTCTGGATCCAGACCCGGGCCATTCAGCATTGTGTAGCAACATGAAATCCCTTCTAGTACATACCTAGTTGCTTGGGTTCATTCTACAGGAGGTAAATAATGCAATATATACTTTCAGATTGTGTCAAAACTACCCAAGAGGAACAGGTCGAAGTTCAAGCCTTGCACCAGGCAAGCTACCAGCATTGGGTCCTTGAGAAAGCCCTTAACCTCAGTTGTTCCGGCGGCGCCGCACGTTCTGTATCTGCGCTCTGACACCAGTCTCAAATTCATAAGCTGGGATATGCGTAATTCAAACATTTCACTGCATGTATGTGTATGTGATAAATAAGATCTGAATTTGAAGGTAGTATGCGTTTAGGTAATAAAAGCATTAAACCCCATTGAGCTAGTTTGAGTAGTGGTCAGTTGTTTTATGCTTTAATTTTTAGTATGTGGTTTTATAAGCATTTAGCATTTAAAGCAAGGTGTAAATAAAAAAAGATGAAGCTAAACTAGCATCCGGCTACAGTTTATTATTTTGGAAAAACATATTTGTAGTGAACCAATGTTTCGTGATCTTTTCTGAGTGATTTTCTTTTCTCTATTCAAAGGTACAAAGTGTTTGACTTTTACAGCTATCAATGTCTCCAATCATTAACCAACCTCAAAGAACCCCATTTCAAACTCTTCTAAAAGAGATCTCTATCAGTCAAGCACTGAACTCATCTCCCTCTGCTCATCCTGACAGCTCACTGTTCGGAGAACTTCATTCTATCTTCCCCTAACAGCACTGTGACATACTCACATTTGTGGATTAAGGAGTAGAACACTCAATGCTAGCTTTACCGCATAGGCATCAGGACTAATTTAACTCTCAACATGGGCTCGCTTGCCTTCTGGAGTTGGGAATCTGTTCGGATATCGCATCCATCAAATCTAGAACACTACCGACACACTACTCTCTGTGGTGGGAAACTGCTGATGAAAAAAGGAATGCAATTTGGTCAGCAGTTGAGCCTGAAATGGGCAAGGAATGTGTTCAGTGAAGATGAATGGGTCCCTGAGCAAACCTCACCGTAAAGTCTTCTGGTAATGAAGAATTCATTTTAAATACCTATATTACAGATAAGAAATTGTTTAATAATTAATAATAATAATAATAATTGAAGATCTGAATGATTACTGACATTTCATTTTCAGATCCTATTTATCACATGCAGTGAACCGTTTTTGTTCCGCATATCCAAGCATATGAATTTGAACACTGGGGTCAGAGCGCAGGGTCAGCCAGAACGAACGGCACCCCTGGAGCAAGTGAGGTTAAGAGCCTTGCACAAGGACCCAATGATGGCAGCTTGCCTGGTGTGAGGCTTGAACCCCCGACCCTCTGATCAGTGACCCAGAGCCTTATACCATTGAGCCGCCACCACCACTTTTAATTAAGAATTTTGATGTGGAACACCATAACAAGTGTAACGTTATAACTATTTCAGATTTGTTTTTAAAGTATAGTGAAAAAAAAAATCTCTCTGTTGTTTTTAATTAAATAAAACAAGATAAAGCAAACATCGTAATGTATTTCTAGCAGACTGCCTAACCAAGTCATTTAATTCTGTCCTATACACAAAAATGTGTTATCGAACAGTATTAAACAGTATTGAACATTTTTATGTAGTTCTACTTTCAACACATTTTAAATGAAAGATGATTCAGTATTAGACAGATAAGCCCTTCCAAAACCACAGCTAGCCTTCCAAATAAATATACCTATAATCCTCCATGTTCTCCCTGTCGTTACCTGAGGCTAGACAAAACAGTTTTGTGCAAGTACGTTAAAGTGAACTGATTTTGAAAAGCAGGGTCGGTCATGTCTTTAATCTGCCACAGTCGGGCTGCTTGGTCTGTCACTAACCAACTATTTAAAGGTCTCCACCCCTTACAAGCCCCAGCTGTGCCTTTTTTCACTTATTATGTTATTATCTAGTTAGAGCCCTGCATTTAGGCACGGGCCCAACGGGTCTGACATATTTATGCCCCACAGGCTGGGCTTTGGGCCAAGTTTCACGTCATAGCTCACAAGCAGGCTGGGCTTCAGGCTTGTTATATCTTATATATTTAATAAATATATTTCTTCTGTATAATAGAAAGTCATTAAATAAAGAAGCAAATTGAAGGAGATGACGGTAAAATAAACATTGAAACACGTTTTAAATATCATTCTGACACACTTAGACATTCTGCTTGCTAGGAGTGCGTGTTAGGAGGCTGTCTCGCTTTATGTTTGGGATTAGATTTATTTGTTTTTCATTAGTAATTGTTGTCCAAGTGTAAGGTAACACAAGCTGCATGTTATTATTATAATTATTATTATTTGTGTAGCTTTTACATGTTTTTGTTTGCTTTCTGCATGATGTTCGCCGCTGCAAACAGCAAAGCACCTCAGTTTATCAAAAAAGGTGATAATAAACATTTAAACTAACATTATGATATGATTAAATTGTTTATTTAAAAAAAAAATTGGATTTTATTTCTACAGGCTAGCCAGGTGTTAATTTGAGAGACTAAATTAACCAAACACATTCAACTCAACATCGGCCGCAAGCTGCTAAGTCGTCTCTTTAAAAAAACAACAACTTTAATTTACCAAACAAAACATGCTCCAAACATTTGTCTAAATGAACTTCGTATCGGAAAACAAAAAACTTCTAACTATTAAAAAACAAAGCTTAACTATTTTAATGGTTGCAACAGTAATATGTGTAATGGGACTTAAAAAAATAATAATCAGGGTTTAAACGGGCTCAGGCCGAAAATTCTGATAAGCTTGTCGGACCAGGGCTGGGCTTGGGCCTGAACGTCTAGGGCCAGGGCTGGGCTTGGGCATAGATTTAAGGCCCGTGCAGGGCTTTATTGCCTAGCACCGAACATACAGCTACAGGGCCAAATAACAATGTTTATATTAAGGAAAATAAACTATAAAGCCAAAGAATACTCAATGATAGATAATATCCTTTTCTAGAACGTGTAGTACTCAGATGTATAAAAGGTTTGCAGAGGTGCTCCCCAAGAGTCCTGTCCCCATCTATCTACCCCTGTTTATGAAGATAAAAAAGGCCATTTTAAAAATACACTACAAGTCTTTCAATGATTTTTATCATAACGCATCTCTTTGAAAAATAACAAACTTAAACATAGCCCATGTTAGGTTGATGTAAATTAAAGCCTGCTCCTTACAATAACCTGCCATTATACTGCACTTTACAATGTTTAATACTCATTCTGTGTTATTGCACATTCCGAACATTTCTTGCACGGTCTGGTTTTGCCATCTAAAATCTACTAAATGATTGTTAAACACCAGGCACTTCCAGAAATGGTGAGCTTGCACACAAAACGCTGAGTTTGCACACAACACAAAGACTAGTAACATGCTGAAATCCAAAGTATATACATAAATAGACAACTCTAAAAGATCAATTGAATCAAATACATATATACGTATAAACCAAAACTATAATCTTCTGCCCAAACAAAGCCTACTGCTCATTGCACCACACCTGTGTTCTTACACTCCCACCACCTCACTTGCAACTAGTTTGGGGCTCTGTGTTAACGTCCAAACGTGAACCACTACTACTTGAAGGGGAGTAGTTGAACACTTAATAACAACAACAACAATATAATGAATATACAGTACAAACATAAAATGTTCAGACAGAGGATTTGTCGGCTTCCTGTTGCACTGTTAATGCGCAGCATAGATCTGGCATTTCATAGTTCTGTTTCGCCACAGTGAACTCGCAATTCAGAAAACGGATCAGAGAACATAGAAAAGTAAGGTAGAGAAAACAAATGGCAAAATGACAGAAATCAATATGCTTCTATAAACTGAAATGGTAATGAAATGATACACATGGTCAGCAACATCACTGAAATGGAAAGTGGAGGTTATTTATCGTGTAAGCGATGATTAATTGGTATTAACAGGACAAAAAATCGCCAGCATCCTGGGGTCCTTTCCAGTGGACAGCATTCCATACAGTCTCTGTGCTTAGGCAGAAATCAAAACCAAGCTACAATTTTCCAGTCTTTACACGCATCACTTTTTCTGTTCTTAACTTACAAATGTGGAACTTGAAATGATCATCTGATGTTGTATCCCCTCTGTCTTTATGCTCAATGCAAATGTACTCAGCTGATCATATGTCGGTTTAAAAAAAAATTAAACTAGTAGATGTTCAATAAGAAAAAAACAAGTAAATCTGTCCACATTACTTCCTTCTATGGATTTCACTATATAGGTCATTTAACACAAAAACGAAAAAACATTTGACCTTGCTGTGACCTTGGTCCTGCGGCTCAACTGAAAAATCAGATAAGTTCATCTGTTGGTTACAATAATAATTCCTTATAAATAGCTCCTACTTTGGAGGGAAGAATGCATAGACAGACATACAGACAGAGAGAGAGAGAGACTGAAAAGAGGCTTGTGTTCCCCAACATTTCTTTATTAAAAACAGGAACAAAGCTTTTAAATAAAAACTATTTCAGATGTTTGACCATGCTGTGATCTTGACCCCTAATTCTATACAAGTCCTACAAACGTCCAACTACTCGATCTTGAGATCATATGCTAACAAGAATTCTGGCCGGAAGGACAGAACGAGAACATAATGCCTCCTCGACCCAGGGGGCAATGGAGAATAGAAATCGGTGAAACAGCTTGCAGAGCATCATATTGTTTTAATGCTGCTTTAGAAAATTGTAAACACTACAGTCACACAGAAAGCTACCTTAGACGAAATATATTGTACCTCGGGAAGGCACAGCCTATTTAAAGTCATAAAACAATACTACTTAGTTCATGACTTCCTGAACTGTGAGCTTACCTGGCATGGCATGGATCAAATCCCCACAGATGACAACAAAGCGGGGCTGCGGCTGCAGTTTGTTGATGGCCTCGACAGCCTGTTTGGTGAGCTGCACTTCCTCTGCCCACTCATCACCACCTTTATCACAGTCTCCCACTCTCCAAGCCTTCATCAGACCGAGTTGCGGGTCAGCCGCCTGGATGAAACAAAATGGCCCTCTCCATTCCTTCTCCTCATCTGTGGAAGACAGAAGGCCATGTCTGCTACTGCAATATTCCAGACAACGAAACACATTCATAATTTATTTCTGCCTGCTGACATTAAGATTTGCATGATGAATTGTTTTACATCATCCAGCATTGCATAACGCACAAAGTGCGCTCAAATATTCATAAAAAGCTTTCTCTTCATTGACAGGAGGCTTTGTTCACTCTGTGACCTGTCAGTACAGAGCCGAGAAAGCATATGCAGGATAAAACAGCTGCAGGAAAATGGGACTGTTTAAATATATAACACTACAAACAAAGCATCATTACTTGTGCTAAAAGAAATAAATGAGAATAGAATTGCAATCTTCTACTTCATGAGGCTTAAAATTATGTTTTAAAAAGCCCATTGGGCCAATCAGCATTCATCTTTGCTTCCATTTAAATACAATGTATAAGAATTTGCCACAGGACCGCAGTGAAACTGTTCATCAATGGCAGGGCCATTATTATTATTATTCATTTATTCATAATCTAGCGCTTATCCAGTTCAGGGTCACGGGGGCACTGGATCCTATCCCAACTAACTTAGGGTGTGAGGCGGGGTACACCCTTGACAATCGCCAGTTAATGTCTCTCACACACACACACACGCACGCACGTACACGGACAATTTCAAGTAGCTAATTCACCTATGCCCAATACCTATGCATTATAAGTATTATTCTTATATTATTATTATTTCTTTGTTATTCTGATATTTGGACATATTATTTATGATTTGATTACTTTTTTTACTGAGTAGTGGACAACAATCTCGCTTAGGGCTACAAATGGCCCTGAGTACAACATTTATTGTGTGTTTGTTAAATAAACGGAACAGCAGGAAATTTTGATTTGCTAAAATGTTGACTTTTACTGAGTAATAATTGTATATAGACAAATAGATATAAAAGAGAGATCAAATTTGTCATTGCGTAGTACAGGTTTATAAATTAAATCCAGACCAGGATTCTCATGAAGTCTCAAAGCATAAATAATTTCATTATTAATACATCTTTTTTCCCTCTCTTACAGCGCATTAGATCTTGTGCTGAAAACATAAAAAAGGAGAGTAGAATGGCAACCTTCCACCTCATGAGGCTTGTGGTGTACAAATTCATACACATCCTCTCCAAAACTAAAGTACTACACTTTTATAGACTACATACTACACTATACATCCTCCCACGTGTATTTATGGAAAGATCCAGGTCGATTCTGGGCAGAGGAAAAAAGATGATGGTTTCCCTTGCACTAAATGAAAGAATAACTTTACTATTAACATTTAGAAAAGAAAAAAAAAAGAAAAAATTCAACCGTTTAAAGATATAAATAAATAAAAGGATACAAATGCTCTGACGACAGACCGAGCCATTAAAAACCATTAAAGTGCTTTCCCTAGTCCTATTTAAAATGAATTTTACATTAAAGAGAATATCGGTCACATTTATAGCCTGTAGTTTTAGGGATGCATTTATACATTTCTACACAAGCCGAGCACATTTCTTAAATTAGTCCAATTACACCTACAAAAGCTCTGCATTTAGCATCATCCGTCTTAACATACACTACATATACTGTAGACTGCTATCCGATACACAAACTCACTGTTTGTTTGAGCAGTCGCTTTCGATCCACAAATGTTAAAAAGAAATCTAAACATTAGTCGAATTCCAAACATGTAATTTAAAGCTTAATCCACGCTTTATTAAGACTGTAGTAACTACTTTTAACAAATCAGTTCAACAACAACAACAGCTCAACATCCCATCATCACCCCTCAGCACAAGCCTGTTTCTCATCAGGTCACTGAATGACCGAGCACTAACACACATTACAAACCACTAAAAAAAACCTTACTACACCCAAGATAAAAAGGAGGCACGGTAAGAGAACAAAACAAAAACTCTGTGCCAAATATCTGCGTTCTGATCGGTTCGATTCTCTTAGTTTTAACCCGTAATTAACTGAACCGAAAGTAGAATAAATTTTTTTGGCTAACTCCAACAAAAAGGAAGGAAATAATCAAATTAAAAATAATATGTTTCATCTGACTACAGGGTTATCTGGAATAACACACAGATATACAAGTGTGTTAAATTTACTCAGTTCTCTTCAGGTCACTAAGAAGTGGCTGACTTCTTGACGTTTGTTCACACATATACTAATTTTAACTATTAGCTCTTCCTATTGATGGTTGCCATAGTAACAACATTTAGCAGTGGCTGACGCACCTAGTATTTCACTGTTTGTCAATGGACTCAGTTTTCTTCTTGCTAAAATGAAGCATTCTGGAGCAGAACTGGGGTTGCTGATACCTCTGAGTTTGTCCTCATAAGATACTTAGAACCAGACCTGTACTGAAAGTGAGATAAGAGTCGCTTGATCAGCAGCCGTCAAGGGAACAGATTAAGATCGGTCCACAGGCAGAGCTCGTTTTTCTTTTTTTAAAAGAGCTCTTTTTTTAAAGCAAAGATTCTGAGGCACCAAAGATTGAATGAAAACAATAAGAGCAAATGGCCAAATTAATTTTTGTTAGTGTGTAATATTATAAAACACCAAAACTATATTTAAGAGGGGCAACAAAACAAAAGGATGTATATGTAATTATTATTAAATAGATGTTATCTTTTTTTTTCTCAACAGAGAACATATATCTCACAAACACCTAAAAATGTTCAGATGGAAATTGAACTATAAATAAATAACCTATAAATTCACTAGTTCAGTCAATTAAATGTCAAACTGAAGAAGTCATATATTCTGATACAATGCATGTTAGTTATATGTTCCCCTACATCTTTATATGCCTATTTCGATCTTAAATGTAACTTAATAAACTAATTGTAACGTATAATAATTCATTTAATAACTTGAATTATGCTTTTTCACACTTTTTTTGTCTTCAATGTAAATAGCTGCATACACACTGTCCATGTGGAACTCAAACTTAACCACACTCACACTCATTAATACGAATATAAATCTGTTTACATCACTGTTTACAACCACAAATATACATCTCATCGATTAATACTGTTTTATACTCTTTTCTTACTGTTCATATTCAATGCTGCTACTGAATACACTAGCCACTTTACTTTACTGTGCTAAATAATGCTGCTATTTTAATGCTTATTTAATACAGTGCTACATATTGCACAACCATCGGCGCTATGTTCTATGTATCTGTCCTGTGGCGTATTGTACTGAACTGTTTGTTTTGCACTGTCTGCACTTCTCGTACTTTGTGTTGTTCACAGCTGTGTGTTTGTTTGTTTTTTTGTTATGTTCTTATGTGACTCTCTGTTGTTCTGTTTTACGTGACTGTGTTCTGTGTTGCACTTTGGTCCTTGAGAAACGTTGTTTGTTTCACTGTGTATTGCAACAGCTAAATATGGTGTTATGGTATGATAATAAAGCTTCTTGAACTCTTGAACTTGAGATTTATTTAGTCATTCATTCAAACAGAACTTTGGCCAGTAATGATTTCTGCTGTAAGGTCATTTGATTTTCATTCAATTTACAGTCTACTGTGAACAGATGGAAAGCACAAGCATCTGTTACTGAATGCGTGTGTTCTGTAGTATCGTTCTTATCTGCTTTTATATGGCCCGCTGTGTGTTTCTCAGCCTTCAAGTTAAAAGTTAAAAGGCTTTTGCAAAAATCAGCATGAAAACGTTAAATGTCTGCCATGTTGTGCCAAAAGCAGCAAAACAGTTAACTATATAAATATCATTGAAGAAGCGAGTGGCAGCTAGTTTTCCTGATCTGTAAATAAATCAAAATTTCAGATAGTAACCATCATAATTTAATAATGGTAATTTATTTATAATATTTACTAACAATCATCATAATAACAGGCTATTTAACTACACCATTAAAAAATCTCTCATAGACTACTGAGCACTCTGCAGCATGCGTAACGTGCCCAAATGTTTAAGTTGGAAATGTCAGTCATGATTATTAGTATTTCAGTGACTGGTTATCGGGTTCCACCACTTTTATCCAATCATTATAGGGAAAAGTTGTAATTCTGCACAGGACAGTGTCAAATAAACGTTTTGAAATTTTTATATTCGCTTTTTACTAAATAGATAGCTTTGTCAGAAAAGTACTGAAACCGGTTCTGTTAATATTTCTTTTATACTGCTTTTTATTAGCTTTATTAAGTATAGTAGCTAATTGCCATCACATTAATTGTTATGTTACCTATTTTAAAAATGATATTTGAATGCATTTAATTGCACTAATCTGTACCATACAGCAGTTCAGGGTTTATTGACTAATATTACTTGTCTCTTAAATACATTGTTAGTTTATAGCAGGTATTCCAATATAACTCCAGCAGGTTGCCAGTAGTAGATTCAAATCTTTAACGAATGAACGACACGCGCGCTGCGATCATATATAATTACCGCTAAGCGCCTACTAGCTGCGCACAGAGTTTCGCTTACTTCGTTTTAACTAGATCCAGTTGCATGTAACTAATACATCTGGTATAATATATACACTATATATACTTATATATTTATATATATTTATTTATTATATATATACTACATATATACACACATACTGCCACTTATGCCACAAATCTTTAACCAAAAATCGGAAACCGTAGACAATATTAATGCAAGACAGCAAAACATCATAGTGCAACGCATTAACGTTAACTTGAACGCTAGCATAGAACCGTAGCCTTCTCCTTTAAGGGAAAAAAATAAAAAGTTACGGTTACGGTAGTTTAGTTTTTGTACCTTCCGTTAAACCTTCATATGTCCGGTGTTTCGCTCTTAGAAAAATGTTCTTGTCTCCTGCCATAGTTTAGCGTCGAGTGGTATTTCAATACCAGAAATCTCGTCAAGGTTCCGAGCTAGAAGTGCAGCTAATTTAGCCTAGACGTTGACGTCATCGATCGATAATTCGTTGATGCATTAATAAACCCTGCATATCTGATGGTCTCGAATAAAGGAGTTTGATTCTGGGATTTAAGGAGTCGACTCTAACTCCCTAGCAGTACAGATCATGCACACCCTTACCGTTCAAACGAACTAAAGGCGCACTATAATTCATTTACTTTAAGTGCTCGTGTAATAAACCAAACTGACGGCCGGTCATTATCATAAAGAAATAAACTTATTTAGATTATCCCTACGGATGTCTGGGTTTATTTTGCGTCAGTGCCTGAATGTCATGCATTTAAATTCATCTCTTATCTGCAAATGTGCAGAAAAACTGTAACTTGCTAGTATTATTCGCACATAATGTGGTTGTGGTTGGTGTGGTTTGGGGTTTACGTTTAAAACTAAATTCGCTCATAGCCTCGATTCACATTACGTGTCCTAAAAAAGAGTCTACATTGAGACAGGTTGAAGATGACTGTATTTTATTGAATATGGAGTTGAATTATTAAGACTATCAGTGACCGTTGTAAGCTACTGCTGTGATTTGATTCATTGGTAATAAGTGTATAAATCTGTATTTAGGCTATTGTAGAGTAACAAACAGATCTTTCAGTGCTGTTGACCCATGCACACTGTGGGCAGCAGCCAATACAAATACATGCCTATTTATTATATTTACAGAGTGACTTACACACAAGCAATTGAGGGTTAAGGGCCTTGCTCAGGGGCCCAGCAGTGGTAGCTTGGCAAGGCTGGGAATCAAACCCCGGTCTTTGTATCAGAAGTCCAACACTTTAACCACTGAGTTACCACTTCCCATTTTTATCATGCTTTTTATCTGTAACAGATAAAAAAGAAAGCAGGATTATTGAACAGCAGGATCTATGGCAAGATTGAACTGGTTTAGTATAAAGTAAATGACAGTCTTTCAAGCTCCTGTGTCCAAGTTTGGAGCGCCTGTGAGCCAGATTTTACAATGGCTCATTTTACTTCATGGTAAACAATTTGAGGTTTATGAAAGATACAACAATTTTTGTACTATTACATATACAGCATTATACTCATATCCAGAGGTTATGGGCCTTGCTCAGGGGCCCAGCAGTAGTATCTTGGCAGAGCTGGGAATAAAACCCCGGTTTTTGGATCAGCAGTCCAACACTTTAATCACTGAGCTACCACTTACATGTCATGACCAAAGTATAAAATGCTATATGTAATGTGAATATTTCCAGACACATAATTCTTTACCAAAAATCTATGGCTTTCATGGCCAATTAATACACTGCTACACTCTATTAAAAAACAGGGAACTGACAAAATGGCATTTTATTTTGTGTAGAAAATCTTATTGAAAGTTATTTTCCGATGTGCCACCCAGCATGTACAAACCTTTAGTGTTTTTTTGATGACTGTCACATTTGATGGATGGCAAAGTGGTTAGCACATCTGCATCGTAGCACGGTTATGAGAGCATGGGTTCGATTCCTCCCCAGGGTGTTTCTGTGTGAAGTTTGCATGTTCTTCCTGTGCAGGTTTTCCCCGGGTACTCTGGTTTCCTCCAACCTCCAAACACATGCGACTGGGCATAGTTGAATTGACTACACTAAATTGTCCATAGACGTGAGTGTGAATGTTTGTCTGTCTCTAAGTGTTAGCCCTGCCGATTATCCAGGGTGTACCCCGCCTCACACCCTAAGTTAGCTGACATAGACTCCAACACACCCATGATACTGAACAGGATAAGTGCTAAACAATGAATGGATGGATAAACAATTACTCAAGTTTTAAACTGTGACTAAATGTAAAGCTTTTGCCACAAAAAAAAGCATATGACACAGAGCACCATATACTACAGTATAGTATAATTTAAAGCACTGCGTATGGTAAAGATGTGTAAGAATGCATTACCAAATGAAATTTCCTTTGAAGAATCGGCTAATGATGGAAAGTAATGAGTTTCTAAAAAAGATCCTGTATAGTTCAGAATCAGGGAAACACAATACAAATAAAACAGATCAAACTGTGTGATCAGTGATGGATTAAACACAAAATAGTATAGCTGTATATTTTGGATGCAGTAATAAAGCTACAAAAAACTGCTGTTTTGTTACATGGATCTTCTTCCTTTGTCTATCTGAATGCCCACCCCCCACCCATCCTTCTCGCTCTCTCGCTCTCTCTCTCTCTCTCTCTCTCTCTCTCTCTCTCTCTCTCTCAGTGTGACGCGCAGAGTCCGTGTTGCCCGCGGTTTTGCTCTGAGGCTCTGAACGCTCACACAGCATCACTCACACACAGCATCACTCACACACAGCATTACGCACACACAGCATTACGCACTACACTGAAACAGCTTAAAGTACAGTGAGGGAAGGGGAAACTAAAACAAAACAAAAACCTTCAGTGCTCACAGTTAGTGCTCTTCGACCTAACGCACAACAACCCCTTTGGACTTTACTTGTGCAGGAACAAGAAAACTGGAAGAACAAGAGAACTATGATGAACAGCATTCCGAATGGGTACGAGTCCATACTTAATTTTCAGTTGTCTTACACCTGCTAGCCACTGGCACTGACAGAAGAGGAGCAGGATGAGATGGACGGTCTTGCTGTGGGAGTATCTGTTAGTGGAGGTCATGGCGTTGGTGTGCAGGGCAGATGGTGAGGCAGAGCGGCGACTTGAGGGATTCGTCGTGTTAACGAGCTCAAACGGCTCCGAAGAGAGCGTTGTGTCCGAGAAGCCGCACACGCAGGACGAGTGTCGCGGATATTACGACGTGATGGGTCAGTGGGACCCGCCGTTCGTGTGCCGCACGGGCACCTACCTCTACTGCTGCGGCACCTGTGGCTTCCGCTTCTGCTGCGCGTACAAGAGCTCGCGCTTGGATCAAAGCTTGTGCACAAACTACAACACACCAGTGTGGCTTAAAGGCCAAACGCCGCACAAAAAGACGGACCCGAGACACGATCCGACCAAGGACAAGACCAACTTAATCGTATACGTCGTATGTGGAGTAGTGGCCATCATGGCGCTCGTGGGGATTTTTACCAAACTTGGATTGGAAAAAGCGCAGCGACCTCACAGGGAAAACATGACAAGGTAGGTAACTTGGATTTATTTATTTATTTATTGGCACTATCACGTTCTCTTTCTAAATCGTATTTTCCTTCATAACATACAATCTGAATTCGCATATAAATGTGTGCGCAAACCAGTTTGACCTACTGCCTTCTACCCACTCACTGCGTTTGACTTATAACACTTTAAGTTACTAGTCACAATTAGGACTTGAGCATCTGCTTACACACCCACGCGCCGGACAGCATATTAAAGCAGGACATAACTGGAAGAAGATCAGGTTCAAATGAGACTCGAGCCGCGCTTGTTTGTTGTGCGCTATAGGACACGCGCGCCTACTCCAACACCAACACCCCTGCAATTCTCATTACGCTGTTCGTTATGAGAGAAAGCCGACAAGAAAAACTTTGTAAAGAATGAAACTGAAGGCACTCCGTACTATATCAATGGCGCGTTATTATATCTTTACGCACAGTGTTGAGCTTCGTGTTGCGCGCCGCTCGCCAGCAGAAACCCGACTTCAGTTAACTGTTGTTTTTAGTCATTATAAACCGGGGAAATCCTAGTTTTGAGTTGTGTTTGTTACATATTTGTGGTTATTAAGTTCAACAGAACATCACTCTTTAGTAGTGTTACAGTTTCGAGCCTTAGTTTAAAATAAAACCTAGGTATTCTTAAGCGTCACTGTAAATTCAATCTAACATCACTCCCCTCCCATGGTTCTCTCAAAGTCAGGACCTTGAACAGCAGCCACACTGTAGCTTCCTTCTGAAGATATATCATGAGACACTTTTGTTGACCTATTTACTAAAATACCTTTCTGTGTGCCTCCCCGATACATTTAACTCTAATATAGGACAAACGGTAAAATGGCATATTTACTTTTTACAAATCAAAGTAAACAAACCCTAATTGCCGTGTCTATCACAAGTGCCTCACATTTGCTCATTGTTTTTCTACAAACGCCCTTTGAGCAGATCAGTAAATTGTGAAAAGGAGATCTGTTTTAGTGTTACATAGATACATAGATACATTACATACATACATACATACATACGTACATACATACATACATACATACATACATACATACATACATACATACATACATACATACATACATACATACATTATCTAAACTCCAGATTGGAAAAGTGTTCAATGTTTCAATGTTAGCACAGCCATGTTTTGAGGTATGCCACAAATTGCTCACTAATTGTATGAAACCTGTTCCCTGACAGAGCTGTAGCAAGTGTGTTGCAAGGTGCCTGTCAAGCTGAGCATGAAGAAGCAATCGGAAGGCATGCACAGATCTATGACAACATGCAGGCGAGGGCAAACAATATGCGTAAGTCACATTTGGAGTTGCTTTTGCCTTACCGTATTGTTTCATCAGCTGTGCAGCAGGAGCACGACGGCAGCAACATATCGCCACACTTCCAACATGTTCATATGTCGAGGTTGAGATGGATTATTATACAATATTACATTTATGGAAAAGTGAAATCCTTCAGCATATAAGCATTTAAATATACAAACTTTATACAGACGTTTACAAAATTAGCTATGAATTTTTCAACAAACTTTTGTCTATTTGTGCTTACCCTTTTAATGAACCCTTAATCTGTGTAATTATGGTTAGAAGAACAGGATTATTGAGTGTAAAGACAAGTGTAAACCCATCTCTAACATAATCTCCTTCTATGATGATTACATCATCCTGCCTGTGGCCCCTTAAAAGTTTAGAGGGAGCCATATTGGTTTGTAGTTTGTTTTCACTTGGTTTCATCACTTAGATTAAGATATTTCAAGCAGCAGGGTTTATTGCAGATACTTAATTCCAACATTTGTTATGAATTGTAAATATATTAAGTATTTGATTAGTTTTTTGTTTCATATGCCCAAAGGAATTCATACATGAGTAAATTGATGTTGACATGACGTGTTTCTGCAAGGCTTGTATTAAATTTGACTGTTTTTTACTTAAGGTGTGTGTATGAGATGGTTAATTTGTAGAATTCCGGAAGGTTTTCATTCACATTGCTATGTGCGGATAGTGTGAATAGAGCACTGGGGAATTTTGTAGGTAGTCCAACATTAAGCCTATTAAAATTCTCATTACGACACTTGATTACTCAGTGTATAGCATAATTAATTGTCTGTTTTACATCAACTACCAATAAGCCCTCAGGTATTTGTGTAATACAAGTATGTTTGAAGGCTGTATTAAAGACAAGGACAAGAACAATGTATTCCGATATCCCTCAATATCAAAGCTAAGATTTATAATGTGGAATGACTCATGTGGAGTTGTGTTATTCTTTCAAACTTGTTTCTTATTATAATTATGGACCAATAGTAGGAGTTAAACTGATACCCAGTGATTTAGTCATTTGATTTGAATGTTGAAGTGTTAGTTATGCCCATTCATACGTTTTACCTTTAACTATTCAAAAATTATTTCCTGTCTTATATTTTTATTAGGATATCTCAAGTGATTCCAAAAGTAATAGCTCCATGCCAAGATGCTGAACAAATAAAATAATTGATGAGGTTTTAGACATTTTAGACAAAAAAAATAGAATGATTCAAAATGGAACATCCGAAAAAAGGGAAAGAGTTTGAAAGATGGCACAGATCAAAGATCCTTCGCATGCTGATTGGTATGACCTGAAATTCTTTCAGCTTATTCCAAAACATTTGAATAACTCCAGACAAATAGGAATTGATTTTTGGGGGCAAAGCCCTAAAATCGTCAGAACACTTAGAGAAAGCGTCAAAGAGAAACGTTTTAATGCCATCCTAGGGAGCTGTAATATCCCAATATTTTTTGTTTGTGTACACACACACACACACACACACACACACACACACACACACACACACACACACACACACTTTCTGCGGTTTATTTTAGTACCTTTGCTAAAATGAATTTTGCAATGTGGTTTCCAAATGGGCCTATTTTTTCTCATTTATTAGAGACTTGTGCGTGCAGACATCTGAAATCGATCAGTGTCTGTAATCATCGGAGATACTGGAGTGAGATATCTGTTTCCAAGTCAGCAAAATCCTCAGTGCTAAACTAAAGCTTACTTTGTGCATTTGTATTCAACGGGATATACATAAGTTTTGTATGTATTGCTTTAACAATGTGAAATAGCCAGTGAGTGTGTGTGGGTGTGTGTGAACTTGTTTTCATGAAATTATGAGGACACAAATTTCTATAATGACATGGGTATTACACTGGTATTACGACATAAGCGTGTTTTTTGGGGACATTGCACGAGTCCTCATAAGTAAAAACATTCACAAGTTTAAAAACATACTAAACAATGTTTTATTAATAATGTAAAAAATGTTGTGTGTGTGTAAATTTAGGAGTAGGGGTAGGGTAGGGGTGTGTGTGTGTGATGTGCAGGGTTAGGAGTTCAGGTAGGGTAGGGGTGTGTGTGTGTGTGTGTGTGCGTGCGTGTGTGTGTGTGTGTGTGTTGTGTGTGTGTGTGTGATGTGTAGGTTTAGGAGTAGGGTTAGAGTAGGGGATATAATGTACAGTTTGTACACTATAAAAACCATAGACAATATACATATACAACCCTAACCCCGCCTCACGCCCTAAGTTAGCTGGGATAGGATCCAGCGCATCCACCACCCTGAACAGGATAAGCTCTTCATACACACAACTTTCTGTTTTGTTTGAACATTAATTATAAATAATAGCATAATTAAAGGTAAATTGTATTGAGCAAATTTGATATTTCAGAAGTGAATACCGAACTGGTAGCTCTTCATATAAATCACTACCCAAGAAGTGGCTCTCAGTTTCAAAAAGGTTGGAGACCCCTGGTCTAAACTATCTAAACAATTTCAATAAAATTCTGAGAAAATGTCTAACAGACATGTAATTACAGCTGATACATTGAGGTTATTCTGTCCTGGAGCATTAAACACCAATCTTTATTTTAACTGTTGTTTTGGTAGAGCAATGACAGAATATCACAGAGGTATAACACTATATGGCCAAAATTACACCTTACTTACACACCAATAAGTGTGTGTTAATAAGACAGAGTCTTGTACAAACTGTTACCAGAAAGTTGAATGCACAACATGTCTATAATATTTTTGTATGTTGTAGCATTACATCATTTCTTTACTGCAAATAGGAGCCCAAACACTGTCCCTCGAGTGTCCTGTAAAAACTGAACCTCAGACCCACAACATAGTACAAGTTATGTACTATAGCTTTTATTTCATTTGATTTTATTATTATAGTAAAATGTATTGTTTTTTAGAATATGCCGTCAGAAATGCAGCGGTTAGAGACTTGCTTGAAAAACTCCAAGACCATCTATGAACCATTAATAGTAACAAAGGCTTAATAACGTGTTCTAACCACTGTGCAAATCTTTAATATACAACGTCAAATAACTAAATTGTACCATACGTATAATGCTTACAGATCTGGATCACATAAGGTTATAAGATCTTAGTATATTATAGAATATTATAGTATAGAATTTAGTATACTAAAAAAAGAAAGCTTTGGTTCTTAAGCATTTATGTTGTATTAGGACGTTTTGATCCAATTCCACTCTTATTAGCTGCCTATGTTGCACACATATAATAAGGCCATTTTTTAATCATATTTTTCTAAAATGTAAGATAATTAAAAACATTTTTCCAGTCGGTTTACGTGCAATCCCTAAGCCATATTAAACATGTGATATATAAACTAATAAGTATGCTAATAAGTGCCATATTATTGCTCATAGCCCTAAGTCTAGAGATGAGCAGAAAGACAGATTAAAGCTCCATTTGAAGTTCTCTGAAATTCCTTTTGGTGAGAAATCCTCCTTAATCTTTAGCCTTTGTGAAATACTTCTTAGTCTTGCACTGTTCCATTCTGAAGAATCTGTGTGTTCTGCTCTTATTTCTCAATGAGAACACTTTGATATATATAATCCACTGCAAAGCATGACCTATCATTTTTATTTCATAGCCTTGTTTTTTATTTATTTATTTATTTAAACATCTATTGGCTTTAGATGAAAACACAGTGTGTATGACCATGGCAGCATTTCTGCCCTCTCTCCTGAGGCTCTATCCCATCCCGATTACTGGGCTATGGTTCATGCTCCTTGAGGCAGGCAGCATATTTCTGTTGGTTCGATGAGCACAATCACTAACACTGCCATGCTAGCATGACAGGAGCCCCCTGCTGGGCGTGCATTTGAACCAGCTTGGGCGACGCTCCTGGAGAACTTCATCGAGAAATCCTGGCTCAGTATTTGTACGTGGAGGACAGCCTGGCAGCCGGTATCGTCATAGGCTGCCAACACATAAGGGTGAAAGGACACGTGATCAGTTGATGTGCGTCATTGAAACAGGGGCACACACACAGGACTTGAACTTATTGCCAGCGCTAATTTTATTTCAGATACAACCTCTGCAGTTTGAACAAGAGTAGTACAAAAGGCTTGGACATATGAATGAAGGAGATGGACAGCATAAGAAAATGTACAGTATGTACCATCCAACATACCATTTCTGTCACTGGATTGTGTAAATGAATGTTACTGTAGGGAATTATACTGTGGGGAAAAGTAAAATTGCTCTTTATTCAGTATTTTCTTCTGTCTCATGCATGTATGCAAGTGGATCTCAGACACAATCAGACACCGACAGAACTCATGCAGACGCTTTTTTTCTCAAATTGAATTTCTTTCAGGGCATAAAATAGGATTGTAGACGTAGCATTCCAGCGTCTTGCATGACACTGAAGTTATTATATCCAAAAGTGTCAGATACAATACCAGTTTTAGTCATATTTGTACATGACTCAAGCACTCCGTAGAAAGAAGAAAACTAACAGTCACAGACAACACTAGAGGTGACGGTGGCAAGGAACATCTTTTTTCCCCTGGGAGTAATAACGGAACCCATCTTCTTTCAGGATGGTACCAGATTATAAATATTTAAAGAATAACCTTCATTATAACATTAGTTGTTGTCCTAAATCAGAGATGGCAAAACTACACACGTCTTTTACTGTAGTAGAAGTACAGATACCCATGTTTAAAACAACTCTGGTAAAAGTTGAAGTACTGTCTACACTTTATTACTCTATTGTTAAAGTAAAGAAGTACGGGCTCTGACATGTACTTAAGTAAACAGTAGTCATGACTACTACTGTACCTATTAAAGCGTCATGCTGGTAACTGGACCTCACATCATATAATACTTTAACCCTTTCACTGCTAAGTGTAAAATATTCTAGCCGTCCCCCTGAGTGAGTTTTTTGAAGGCGACCGATATAGTAGAAAGGTTCGGCTAACTGTTCCCATGGCGACACATCATTGTCGCCATGTGACACCGCAGCTACAATAACGATGTATGACAGATGTATAAGGCCATGGATGATCAGAACGTCTCTGTTCTCAGTCATGTTTACATCGCTGACTCTCTCCGTCTCCGCCACTTAGCTATTTATGTTGTGTTCTGCTTTGCTCGTTGTTAGCATCATAAACTAGCTGTTTACTTTTACAGTGCGGGATAACCAACAAAACATCAATGCTACCTTTAAAAAGCCACACAGTGACAAAAAGAGATTGATTGTTTGAAAAGGCGCGGACATTATGACAAGACATAATATCGCTCATGCCACCAAACAGATTAAACCCAAAGTAACAAGCATGGTTTAAAAATGTAAGTCAACATAATAAAAAATATGCCATTTTATACCGTTTGTACCATTTGTATCTAACCCTATCCATCATCATCATAGTAATATTCCGTTTATCCGCAAACTGCCTGTAACATCTACAGCTCGACGACGCCGCTGTCCGAGCTGTAATGCTCCGGTAGCGGTGCAGAAAGACCCGGTACGTGAGGCGATTGCAAACAAAGTCTCTTTATTCCAACTTGGACCTGAATACATGAAGCACGCTGAACCGGAGCTCATGCTACGCGGTTTGGTTCGACCAAACACCAACGCATACACATACA